>APFE030147423.1:7786-27317 GCA_000404065.3 Pinus taeda
AGGGGCATGTTGGGTCCTATAATACTAGTGATTACCCCATTACTTTTGTAGTTATACCCCTTATTAATATTGTTGTGCCCCTATTGCCCCCATATTGTTATTACTGTGCCCCATAGAATCCCTCTATTGTTATTTTTGTGGCTTTATATTATTATTGTTAGGTCGGATAGATTATATTGTGACTCCTTAGACTCCTATATATAGAAAGGAGGTTTTGTCATTTGAATCATCCAAGAATTGTTCATTTATGTAATGTAAAGGAGGTTTCCCCCTCGAAGAGGCTGAATTCTAAGGCGTTGATCTATCTTTTCTATCTTTTCTTGAGTTGGTTTCATAACATTTGATTTGAAAGGAGTTCTTCTTGTCATGATTTCTATTTGATTGGTGTTTTGGTGTTTAGAAGTATTCATTGAAATGCGTATATGAAATATTCATTTTAGCATTCCATTGAAGAAATACATCATTCTAGTTTGACTAATTGATATGTTGCATTGATTGGCATCATTGAAAGCTAGAATCATGTCACCATAAGCATTTGAAATTAAATGAACTTCTTTTACTGTTAAAAGGACTAATTGAAGTGCATCTGATGGAAGAGTAGGAAGTGGAAATAAATTTCATTATTTTGTTTTGAAAAGAGTAGTGAAGAGTCATCTTATTTTCGATTACTTGTTTGTGGCATTGATTGTTTTCTCTTCTCTCAATTATTGTAAGCATTCATCGAATTGAAAGGGTTTTGTCTCATATAATTGCACATAAGAGTTTTTTAGGTGACGTTGAAAGGGCCTAAAATACCGAGACTTAATTTCAGGATAAACTTCTAAAATATATTCAATTAACCTAAGGCACATTTGAAACTGAACACTCACATTTAGAGGTCTATGTTAGAGACGTGTTTTGACATCTTTAAATCTAGTAGCTGTCATTTGCTTTGGCATTAGACAATGCTAGTATGGACATGTGCTCCATGTACCATCATGTATATAAAGGAAGACCCCACTAGGTTTTCAATCCTTTATCCGTAGGAAGTCGAGTATGTCGCCTTGTAAATGCGATATACCAAATACAACATTCAGGGAGATTTCCCACCCATACTTCTCGGTTCACTGGGAGGTATTCTGCAGTTCACTGTTAGCTAGTAATCCCTTTTGCCTAGATTATCCTGAGCAATCATTTTGCTCTTTTTGACTCTTTAAATTAAAATATCATTGAGCACTTATCCTTTCGAGCTCATTCAAACCGAAAGATACTAGAGTCGTCTTTTCCTTTTTCTCAACTCTTCAAACATGAAAAGGCATCAGTTTGTTTTAGTGTCTTAATTTTTCTTTTGTCCACAATCACATCACTTTCATGATAGTCTTATTCTAGACCACATATAAAGTATATCCCTAATATATTTTTAAAGCCTTAAAATTAATATCTCTTCTCTTTTATTTGAGACAAAGTCATCATGGCTAAACTATCAAGTTTGCCTAGTTTCTCTTCCTCCACTCCATCTGGAAGGTCATCCAGAGAAACTTTCCTTGAACTTCCATAGTCACTTGAGGATCAAGGTGTTGAACTTGGAATTTTTTTGAGTATTCAACCTTTGTCTTCTCATCTGCCTCCGTCAGTTATTGGGCCACCTTACGAATTTGGCCCGAAATCACCTAATAATCCTATCCAGATTCTTGAGAGTCCTTAGACATATGATAGTCTGTAAGTACTAGTTATAGAACTTTTTGTGGTATCTCCATAGCATCCTTATAGTCTGTATGATCAGCCTAGTGTTCCATTGGAGTTGTCTCCTTGTTCATATTCATCTCATCGCCGGTTGTTTCCCATGGAGTCAGAAGGCGAAATTCTAGTGTCCTCTCCGAGTCAGTTGGAAGTTTCTACCGCTCACACTCCTCAAGTGGGTGATGAGCAGCCACATGATTTCCCTCTGGAAGGTTTCCCTTACACATGATCCATCCCATCTAGCATTTATCTTGAGTTTAGTGAGCCTTTATTACCACATGGTTATACCTCTCTAGCTCAGTTGGTTTTAGGTGCTCCCAGTGCCTCTTCATTGTATCAAAATTCTATCTGGTCTTTTGGCACCATGCCTACATTAAGTTCATTTGTCTAGAACACAATCACTCAACTGATTGTACAAACTGCAGTCACTTCAGTTGTAGTTCAACCTACCATTCCATCTCTGCTTGTTTCATCGCTTCAACTGACTCTTCCAGTTCAAGTGATAGTCTCAGTAAGTAATGTCTCGGTAAGTTCTTCCACCCCTCCTATTAGTGGATAGACTGTGCCACCACCTGGGGGACAAGATCTAAATATCTTTATGATATCAGGCCAAACCAATGTGAGTGGATCACAAACTCACATGGTTGGAACGAATCAACCTTTCTATGGCACTATTCCTAACCCTGTTGATCTATCTGGGTTGGGTAACGTCCAATAACAATGGCCATACGTCGTTCAGGGTTTGTTACAATAGGCTTATGCTCCATATGGTTCACAATGCTTGGTTACCCCACCTTACATTCCTCAAGCTGGGCCTTATGTTTAGTCTAGCCAATCTGTTATGCTTGGTGGGTATGGCTAGATTCAATTCGGGAACTATCCAAGGACTGTCCAACTACCTTTGCAGCAACAAGGGAAACCTTCATTGCAGCAAGGGAAAGCATTGTAGCAGCAAGGACAACTGCTACAATCGGAAGGGAAACCTTTGCAATAGTCGCAACAACCTTCCCAACTGCAAACACAGTTTGTTCAAAAATCCTCCCAAATTTTGTCCTCGCAAGGCCAACCTTTGCAGCAACAGAGGCAATCTTTGTAGTAGCCACAAGCTCAACCTGTGCAGTAGTAAAGCCAACCTTTGTAGTAGCCACACAATTGACCTTTGCAGCACTAGAGCCAGCCTTTGCAATAGCAGGTTGTCTATGCATATTAGCAAGGTTAGCCTGTTCAGGGCCAAGGTCAACCTTTGCAAGGACAAGGTCAACTCTTGTAGCAGCAGGTTCAAAACCCTCATGTCCAAGGGTGAAAAATTCAAAATCCTTTTGTCCAAGGGCAGCAGGTGAAAAATCTGTATGTGCAGGCTCAACAATTTCAAAATCCTTACGTCCAAGGTCAATAGGCTCAACAAACTTTTAACCGATATGCTTATCAATGGCCTATGGCAGGACAATAACAAGTCTACCTAGGATAGAATCCTCCCTACATGTAAGGTAACTGAAAATGGGGGAAAAATTAGATGCCATATGGAAAAAATCGTCCACTTTGGGGGAAAAACCCTTACCAACAAGGAGGGATTCCGCAGTTTAGGTCTATTTAAAGGTCCCAAATGCCTTTTAATACGCAATTTCTATTCTTAACCATGTTGGAACTGCTAGATATTTCAAGGCTCACCAATGAGCCTATCCTCCATTCACCTTATTGGCCTCCAGTTCCAATGAAAGTTCTGGGCGCTTTCCTGAACTTTGAAGGAAAAGCGAAGGAGGATCCACAAGCCCACTTGATGACATAGCAGCTCTGGTGCTCCTCTAATTTGTATGTTGATGATTCTATCCATCTACAACCTTTTTAAAGAACTCTCACAGGGGCTGCAGTGAAATGGTACATTGAATTGCCTAGAGGTACCTACAGTGACTTCAACACTCTCACTATGGCTTTCCTCACTCATTTCCAGTTGCCAGTTCACTATGAAATTGACATGCATCTGCTTACATCACTTAAGCAAGACCCTGCGACTCATATCTTTGATCACATCCATTAATGGAGGTGTCAGCATCACCCAATCAAGTTTGAAATTTCTGACCAGTTGTTGATAGAACGGTTCAAAAAATAGTTCATCAACAAAATTGCTAAGGACATAGCTATGGGTGGATGTGTTATTGAGGCTCAAGACATCACTCATGCCCAGTACTTAGACCTCCTCTACTCGCAATATGGCACATTGTATGAGATGTTATCCAATGCTCCAAGACCATTATCTAATCTGACTACGTCAAAGTCTCTGGATACACCAGTTATTGATGGAGTCATTGGTTTTGTGTGTCTGACCCCCACGAAATATTCTTCCATGCAGAAATTGGTCTTGAACAATGGTTCCAATGATTCCTCTCGAAATTCACTTGGTCCTCGTAAAACCTCTGAGGTTCACACTATTCAATCTACCTGAACGGGCAAATCCTCTAAGGGTAGAAAGAAGGGCAAAGGCAGCGCCAAAGCTGATGCCCCGAAACAGGGCCCTCCTAAGTCTTCTACTGGTGATGCTTCTTAAAGAAAGTCAAAGTATCTATGCCTCGTCTAGGAGGAGTATCATTACACTAAGGATTTTCCTTGATTATCTGAAGTTAGTCACTTGCTTGAAGGGACCCTAGTTGTCTTAAAAGAACCCTCTCCATCCCAGCATACCCAAATGGTATACCAACCTCAATCTTCTGCTCCCTCAAGTTCCCAAGTGTTTATGATGAACATGCCTATAAATGTGGCTACCATATCTTAATATTATCAAACCCTGACAGTAGGGAAAGAGAAAGAAAGTACCCCTTCCTCCTCTATCTCGTCGACCTATAGTCCTCTCCATATAGAGTGACCTAATCCTGATTCTACTATCCTACCACCCTCATGTGGTGTGCTATGAAATTCCTCATATAATCCAAATGCTCAAGCTACTCAACACTATAATATTGTTGAAGACTTGGCTCAAGCACCATCAGCTATGTCTACTCTCAATGTCCTTCAAAGCTATCCCTCTTAGCAGAAAGCATTACTGTCAACCATTGGAGGTGTTGATCCATTTGATTCCAATCTCATTTGCTTTGATCTCAAAAACCATGTTCCATGCTTACCTCATCAAACTACCTTTCTCATTCAAGTGATCATTAATGAAAAGACAATTCACAGGATTGTCATTGATGAAGGTGCTTCTACCTACATCATGTTTGTGTCTTGTTGGAAGGCAATTGGCTCTCTGACCCTCAACCAATCACTTAACACGTTGGAAGCCTTTGATGGATGTGATTCTCGACCAGTCAGTGTCCTTCCTAATCTTTCTATTACCTTGGAAGGCAAGACAGTTAATGTCGAAGTAGAAATTGTTGTTGCAAATCTTAACTATAATATTCTACTTGGGCAGAGTTGGACCCATGCTATGCATGCTATAGCCTCCTCTCTGTTCCATGTGTTCCATTTTCCTCATCAAGGGAAAATAGTTATGGTCAACGAGTTGTCTTTCTTTGCCTCTTCTTTCTCAGATGGTAGTGTTCCTTACATGAGGCATACCCGTGCTCCATAAGAGAGTGTGGGGGCTGGAATTTTCAAAGATCTTGCCTTAATGGGTATTTTTCATCTCTCACCTACCCATGTTGCCTTAGTCAACATGATCTTGGTTAATTTTGATCCTTGGGTCATTCTACCCCCTGATCAATTTGATGCATGGGGCGATGTCATGCCATTGAGCCTTGCAAAAATTAATTATGTGGAGATTGTTCCGGCTTCGGCCTTGGTATCTACTAATCACACTTCTTGGGGTACGTCTCTTGACGCGTATTCTCAATCCCTTTGGATTGGTCCTTAGGATTCTTTTGATCCCTCAATCGAGATGTTTCCTACTGCCAAAAGTATCATAATTCTGCCAAAAGTATCATGGAAATTATGTCTCTTGAGGAAGCACCTTGGAATGATATCATCGTTCCTCACTCTTACCTGGCCAGGGATCCATCTCTACCTGTCTTGAGAAGTTCTCTTCTCATTTACTAACCTAACCACTTCAGATGCCTATCATGACCCATGAAGTTTGGTCGAAAGGGAACATGGGTAATATTACCCAAATGATGTCTATTGACATTTTTATTAAGCCTGGTATCATTGAAAACATTCATATAGTGGTAACTTGTTCTTCTGATCCGATCAAGTTTTACACTCATCCTTTTCAAGAGTTTCGAGATGTTTTTGCATGGTCGTATGAATAAATGCCCAACATTGACCCAAGTATAGTCATGCATGAAATTCCAACCTATCCTAACGCGAAGCCCGTTTGCCAATTTCTTTGTCCTATGCGCCTTAGAAAAGCGGTCGCCATTAAGGGGGAAGTTGAAAAACTTCCTAAAGCTAGATTTATTTATCGTATTCCTCTAACATATTGGGTGTCTAATATTATACCAGTGAGTAAGAAGCAAGGAACCATTCGGGTTTGTGTTGATTACCGTGACATTAATTGTGCTTATCTGAAGGATAATTATCCCACTCCTTTTATAGACTAGATTATCAATGAATGTGCAGGGAGTGAGCTTTTCTCCTTTATGGATGGTTTTTCTGGTTATAAGCAGATAAACATTGCACTCGCTGATCAACACAAGACCACCTTTATCTTTTCGTGGGGGTCTTTTGCATATAAAAAGCTCCCTTTTGGCCTTAAGAATGTTGGGGCTACTTTCCAATGGGCGATGTATTATCCTTTTAATGACATTAAAATCATCATTCATCCTTATTTGGATGATCTTCCTTCTCATTCACGTAAGCATCGTGACCATCCCGATCACTTTCGACAAATATTTCTTCATTGTAGACACTATAACATTCGGCTTAATCCGTATAAGTGTGTCTTCTACATTGAGTTCAGACAACTCCTCGATTTTATTGTTTCGAAGGATTGTATTCATCTTGATCCTCTCAAAGTCAAGGCTATTGTCAATCTACCCCCTCCCTCTTCATTGCATCAATTATAGAGTTTGCAAGGAAAAGCCATTTTCCTTCGTTGCTTTGTGCCTAACTATGTTGAGTTAGCTTTCGGGTTCACTCACTTACTTTAGCAAGGAACTTTGTTTCGTTGGGATGAGACTGTCCAAAAGTCTCTTGATGACTTGAAATTTGTCCTCATTAATGCTCCTTTATTGCACCCTTAAAATTATAAGAGATGACGAAGGTCATGAACATGTCATTTATTAACTTAATCACAATCTCCTCGATGTTGAGTCTTGTTATGCTCATGTCGAGAAGTTTGATTTGGCTGTTGTTCAGGCTATTCAATGCTTTTGGCATTATATTCTCCTCCACACAACAACATGAGTTCTTATTGATACTCCATGACTTGTATTCTGACTCGTCAGTTTCTTGGGGGGAAATATTCCAAGTGGATTTTCATCCTCCAGGAATTTGATTTGGTGTTCATTACTGCCTGTTAGCTTCCTGCTGCAATAGGGATTCATTTTTCATGAATGGCATTTCACAGGCCAAATATGTCGTACTTTGCTTGCTGCAATGCTCCATATTTGCTCAAATAGTCTCCAAATGAAGAAGGCTACTTCAAGTTCATCTAATTGCCTTCAAATTTTGTAAAGTTATCCCGGTATCGTGAATTTTTTAGTTAACAGGAGGTCCAAACAGTTTAATCTTGGTCTCCCTAGGTTTAAATTTCCTGTTCTAGAATATAGAGATTGTAAAGCTGTCCAAACAGATTAATCTTGGCAGATTCTTATATAGGTAGAGAAGCAGAGGAGCCCAACAGCTTAATCTGTGCTCCGAAAGAAATAAGGGTAGTATGTATATAGGAAAGCATCAAAAGAAAAATGAATGACGGGTTTGCAAGTCTAAGTGCACCCCCAAATAAAAGAAGAAAAAATGCTAGGAAATAGGCTGGGTAGGTAGTTCTGAGGTTGTTGAATTGCTGACCAGTTCCAGGTTTTTAGGTATCATATCATGCAGAACCTAATTAGCAAGGATCTGTAAGCAAAAGGCTCAAAAGAGGTATAACTAACTCCCCTTCTCTGTTTTTCCCAACCATTAACTAACTTCCCCAAAAGAGGTCAAGATCTGCTTGACACCTCTTAAGTTAATCATCTCCATAACACTGGCTTGAGTAAAGATCTACTTTACTCAAAGTTGTTCCATAGTTTCTCCCAAAGTATGGTCCTACCCCCTTGTAACAGCCTAAGCTCTCCCGAACTTAGCGCTTTCTTACCATCTCCATATTACCCACTAACATTATTATTTACCTCCCTATTCTTCCCGTCCCCTTATTAATATTAAGTAAAATTCCCCTATGTAATATCCCTCCCCCCTGGTTGAAAAATAACCATAAGAAATCCCGGGAATTGTTCAGTTTATCAGAAACTAAGTAAGAACCCTTGACCTCCAAAACCACCTCCCAGATACTATGGACTCCTTCCAAAGTATAAAATCCCTCCGATGTACTCGGACCCCTTCCGAAACCTCAAATACCCTTCACACCCACTTACTTGCTCTTTTCTCCTTCAAGCCATTTCGCATTGCACCCTCGCACTCTCACCTTCATGTAAATCATCACCCATCCATTCACCGTTGATGCCATATCGCGATATCGGCGATTGGTGATCACAAATGCCGAGCGTCCAATCCACTCACCTCTCCGCCCCTGCCGATGCGATATTGCGATATCGGCGATCGGCAGTCGCAAGTGCCAAGTCTCCAAACCAATTTCCCCCCGTTCCCCGCCGACGCGATATCGCGATATCGCATCGGAGTCTCTTCACCACAGTGCATCCAGTATCTCACCACGTCGCTCTGTACCAGCGACCCACATCTAACGTCATCCACCGTACAGCTGACGCCATGCTTACATCAGCAGCCAGAAAAGCCGAAAAAGCTTCGTGCAGGAAGAAAAATCGCACTTCAGAGCTCCAAATCAAGAAACGGAGGCAGTTTCCGATGCACGATTAGCGCGAAGCACTAATCGTGCATCGGTACGGGAAATAGGCCATTTCAAGGAATATTTAGGGAATCTTCTGATTGCTGAGCCCATTGCGCATCGAAAGAGCCTGAAAATCGCTCGATCGTGCCAAAGGATCCGGTTTAAAGACAACAGCAGATCAATCACAGAGTTTAAAGTGTATCAGATCAAATCAGCAGGCATCAAGCGTGTCAAAGAGTATCAGTCGACGGTGGAAGCCATCAATGTAGCGGCAAAGTGTATCAGTGAATATTTTGAGAAGCGGCCCGAAGCAAGAGAAATTTTAATATCTTCCAGCAGATTCATAGAAGGAGGGTGAAACTACTCGAAGCTTTCAAATCATAATTATTTCACATTCAATTCACACCAAAGCCGAACTGTAGCCCTGAAGCACAATCACTCCAGCAACACCGCATCTGGTCCCCAAGGGCCACCTCGTCACCTGTTCCGATCCAGCTGCCCCCAGCGCAGCCAAAAAGATTTACTTGCATTTAATTCCAGCAGCATTTAGATTTTTGAAGAGTTCTAAGCAGACCTGTCAAGGTCATTTGTAATGATGTCTTTCCGATATTTTGTTTATAAATGCCACCGTAACAAATGTTGTGAGGGGTTGGTTGGTTGGTAGTAGTTGTTGGTCATTCTTCTTTCCAACATTTTTTCTGAGTAGGGACTCGCACTGTAACTGTCATAATTTTCCATAATCAAAGATTGCTGAAAGCATGGATTGCGAAACAACTTGATGTTTTCTCTTGGTCAAGGAATGATCACAGAATTCCTGTGCTTCTACATGATCCAATAAGTGTTCTTCTCCCCTGTTTATTTTATGTTTTTTATCACCGTTCCGCCTTTCTAAATCGCAGGATAAAAGAATAGCTTAAGATTTGTTTCAATACACCTTAAGTTCAATTTCTGCGTTTTTAAATGTTTTCTTCAGAAACAGTTATGAGCTTGTATTCTTAAATGATCTGGTTTACGCTGTTTTTTTCACATATGAGTGCATGTCTTAGGAATTCTTAACTGCTCCGGGATCCCACTCATCCACTTCTCCCCTTTGTCAGCATGATGAAATGATTCTCCTTTTCCTTTCATCCCTGATGTTCATTCCGTACTTTCAGCAGACCGAGTATTGTATCCTGTGTGGCTATCCCGCTCTGTATCCCCTTGTGACCAAGAAAATGTTCGCATGCCTCAATCTGTGACTCCATGCCTAATGGTTCGAAACTTATCACACCTTACAGTGCCTCTTTGATCGAGAATCCTACCTTCTTTCCAATCACAATCAACACTCCCTTGAAGTCAGAAAGCTAGCTTAAAATCATCAACTAAGGTTGAATCAAAAGGAGAGAGCCCTCTTCGATTGCAGGTGGGATAGAACCTGCAATCAAAAGATTGGTTTGTGGTTACCTCGACCGTATCCCTAATAGGAGCCTAGGGACAACCTGAGTGATAACATAATGGCGACTCCGCTGGGGACCTCCTCAGATAAATCAATGCAACCAGTCTGCGGCCTTACAAAGAAAGAAACCAAATTTTGATCGACCAACCTGTGTGGTTGCATATTTTGAGAAAATTTTCAAAGATATATTAGAAGCTGGCTCCTAGGAAACAGACATGTAATACACGATCAAATCCTGATCCAAATAACCCGCCCATCATTAGAAATCCTAATTTAATTCCGAAGATCGTCAGGGAACAAAAACAGAAATATTGCCAGACCCTTGTTAGTCCTAAAACAGTTCAGCCAGTGGTTGTACCAACTCCTGTCAAAGTTCTAGTCCGGTCTACCCCGAATTCCTCTGGCTCATCACCCTCTTCTCCAAGTAGCTCTTCCACACCTCGACCCCATATCCATACCCCTTCGGCTACTCCCTCTTCCCCGGTTATTCCTATAATCTCCTTCACTTTAGGTGTTCCGCTCATCCCTGTCATCATGGCCAGATATGCACCATTACAACTACCTTCTAATCCCGGGGCAATGCCTCAGGACTATCAATTGAGAATCACTAACTTTGATGGCACCACCTCTTGCACCGCCCTACAACATACAAAGAAAATGCAGGATTATTTTGAGAGTTATGAGATAGATGATGATAGTGTAAGAATGAAGATCTTTGTCCAAAGTCTAACCGGTGATGTCAAAACGTGGTTTAGGGCACTTCCACCTAATTCAATACTAAATCTGGAAGCCTTATACCAAACCTTCATTAACAGATGGGAGAAAAGGAAGGACCCCCTGCACATACTATCCGGATATGAATCTATCAAGAGAGGACCTGGGGAAGCTGTCCTGGATTACTGTGCCAGATTTATCAGTGTTTACAACGCAATACCATCAAATTGAAGACCTCTGCTGAACTTGCTTTATACAAATTTCTAGATGGCTTTGATGCTGAGATGGCGTATCAATTAAGGGAAAGAGCCCCTCAAAGCCTCGCAGAAATGTAAGACACCGCAGTAAGCGTGGAAGCAAACCTAATCGCCAAAAGAAACAGAACCAGATCCGAGAGAAAAACCACTTTCAAAGAAGAACCCTCCTCTTTCGAGCAGAAACATAATGCAGTCATCAGTTCCATGAACAGGATGGGAGATAGGTTAGACAACATGGAGAGAAAAAATTCATGGGAAAATCAACATCCCAACACCGCGAGGAACCCAAACTTCAGAAAAACCCAAAATTTGAACATAGGTAGGGCCAATCAGTATCACGACATCAGACCTCCTTTCCAAGAGAACTTTGTTGAGGCATCTACATCTGCTGATCCCACAGACGGGACCCTAATGAACCTGGTTGATTCAGAAAATGGAAAGCAATCCTCCTTCATGGAAGAAAACCCACCATATAATATAGAACAATTCCGCACTAAATCGGGAGAGTCCTTTGACTTTAAACAAGGGTATGACACTTCCATATACGAGGTACATAAGCAATACAAACTAAGAACATGGATTGTCGATGTGTCTCCGCCCGGTAAGGCAAAGGAGGGCTAGCAGCCCAACACAGCTAAACGGAAAAGCACCAACGGTCAAACAACTGACAACCATGTCCCAAATTCTCAACAAGTTATTGTCGAAGAAGTAACAGATACACATGGTTTTATGGAACAATCTCCACACTCTTCCCATCCTGAAAAAGACCTGGAGAGCATTCTTGAAAATATTCCCAGAACGGAGATACCACGGACAGTCATACAGAGTGATACGGATGCTCCAAAAGGAAATACAGAGAATACGCCTGAAAAAGAAAAATTCACCAGTATCAATACCCGGAACCCAGTAGAAAAACCATTCAGCCTAGAAACTGAAATCAGAAAGCTTAAAATCTCCATTCCCCTCTCAGAACTGGCTAAGCATGCTGTGTATAGACAACAAATTCAAAAATCGCTCCAATTGCCTGAAGTTAGGGATGATGTAAACATTCTAGATGACACCCCTGAACTACTGTTCAGACCAGAGGTTGACTGAAAAACAACATTCAGACCTGCTCCGCCTTTCGATATCTTCCTGCACATACACGATAAGATATTGCACAATGCTATGTTTGACTCAGGTGCTTCACACAACCTCATGCCCAAAGTTGTAATGGAAAAGTTGAACCTCAATGTCACCCGACCCTATAAAGACCTGTATTCGTTTGATTCAAGTCAGGTCAAATGCCTAGGCTTAATCAAAGATCTTTGCGTATCCCTAGTCCAATTCCCAAACAAGACGATCTTAATGGACATAGTAGTTGCTGACATCCCCATAAAGTATGGCATGCTACTATCCAGATCATGGGAGGAAAAATTGTAGGGATCCGTCTTTGGGCAACCAAAGAGACTTTATAGGGAGACACTAATGAAATATGTGGTAAGTAGTGAGGAGAAAGCCCAAAATTTTCTGATATACTCGATCCATTCTGATATGGACTCTTTTATTTTGTTTAACGATAATACAAGTCTTCCAACTCCTGATAAACTGCTATCCCCAGAACAAGAGACCAATGCTAGTGAGAGGCCAGTTGCCAACTCGCTTGAAATTGTCTCAACAGCCCGAGCAACCAACACAGTACAGGAAGAAAATCCTGAAATAGAAGTCACCAGCTCATCCACCCCGCATGCCCCTCAAATCCCCAACACACGCCTTGGACCAGAGTTCTCATGGTATTTAGAATTTGATGGTGCAGTTAACAAGTTAGGAGCAGGGGCTGGAGTGTGGATTTACAATACTCATGAGAATCATGCACAAGGCCACGCCTATAGACTAAATTTTAGATGTACGAACAACATGGCAGAGTACGAAGCCCTTCTCTTAGGTCTCAAGCTGCTCAGAACCTTGGGAGCTACCACTATTTCCATCCTAGGTGATTCAGACCTCATTATACAATAGATAAAGGGCAACTTCATCGCTAATGATAGTAGAATGAGAGCTTACAGAGCCGCTACCAGCGAATTTCTTAGCACCTTTAGTGATTTTGAGTTGGCAAAAATCACACGAGAACATAATATTCATGCTCATAGCCTAGCTAACTTCGCTAGTACATGTAGGTTCCCCTTTGGACAAAGTCACCGCTTCACTGCAGAAGTAAAACATAGACCATCAATTCCTAACAATGTCGAGAATTGGCAGGTATTCCAGATGATGTCCAGATTAACAATTTTTTTACTCTGGAAGGTGAATTCTCTAGCACCAACATTGACATGGACGTTACACCAGAAACACAACAGTTAGCAGAAGAAGATCGCATGACCCTAACAGCCCCCATGGCTGAACAGATGCTCAACCCAACTATTTTTGACAGCACAAATATAGGGCAACTGAAACAATCTTGCTCACCTAAGGCAGCCGAGGTAGAAGAAGAATTTATGGACCTAAAAGGAAATGTTTTGCCTGCTGGCCTTACCCCATTGGAAGACATGTTTGATGACAACGATGTGGCCAGAAAACCAAAAATGGAACCTTTGGATGCCACCATAGAAGAATACAACATAGGAACAACAGAACATCCTAAGATGATTAAGCTTTCTAAAAACCTGCCTCCTGACCAAAAGCCCAAATATGTGGATCTGTTCAAAGAATTTCAAGACGTATTTTCCTGGAGTTATGATGACTTGAAGTCCTATGACACTTCAGTAATCTAGCATACCATTCCCCTAAGGCTGAAACAGAAACCGTTCAGACAAAAACTCAGAAGAATCAACCCCATGCTTCTCCCTATGATTGAAAAAGAAATAAAAAGAATGTTTGAAGCAGGGATCATTGCGCCTATCAGATTCTCAGAATGGGTATCTAACTTAGTTCCTACCAGGAAGAAAACAGGAGAGATAAGACTATGTGTAGACTTGAGAAATCTAAACCAATTCTCCCTAAAAGACCACTACCCGTTACCTAAAATGGACCACATCTTGCAAAGGGTAGTGGGTTCTTCTAGGATCTCTCTACTTGACAGATTCTTAGGATTTAACCAAATTCTTGTTCACCCAGATGATCAGGACAAAACAGCTTTTACCACACCCTGGGGAATGTTCAAATACGTTAAAATGCCTTTTGGGCTAAAAAATGCCGGTGCCACCTTTCAGAGGGCGATGGATATTGCGTTCGCTAAGGAGATACATGATTTCCTTGTGGTTTACTTGGATGACCTGACCCCATTTTCCAAATCTGACTTACAACACCTCAAACACTTAAGGCAAATTTTCATCACATGTAGGAAATATGGCATTTCCTTGAACCCAAAGAAGTCCCTATTTGCCCTGGAGGAAGGCAGGTTATTAGGGCATATAATATCAAAAGATGGGATCAGAATCGACCCAGAAAGAATTCAGGCTATCCTCCAAATCCCTTACCCAAGAAACACGAAAGAGTTACAAGGATTCCTCAGAAAAATCAACTTCCTAAGGAGATTTATCCCCAATTTAGTTGAATTAATAAGGCTACTGAGCAACATGCTAAAAAAGGACACCAAGGTGAGATGGTCACTTGAGGCCAAGCAAGCTTTCGAGAGTATAAAAATGGCCTTGACGCAAACACCTGTCCTTACCAGTCCTCAATTTGACAGAGACTTTATCATTTTTTCTTTCGCATCAGAACATACCATAGCCACAGTCCTTCTGCAGAAATATGATCAGGGCAATGAGAAGCCAATAGCTTTCTTCAGCCGAGCTTTGAGAGACGCAACCCTAAAATTTCAGATCATGGAAAAGCAAGCTTACGCCCTGGTCAAAGCCATTAAAGACTTCAGAATTTGCATCCTCTACTCTCATGTGATCGCATATGTCCCCAATGCTGTTGTAAAGGATATATTAACTCAAGAAGGATTGGAAGGCAGAAGAGGCAAATGGATTGCTAGCATCCTTGAGTATGACATTGAGATAAAGCCCACCAAGCTCGTAAAAGGACAAGGGCTAGCTAAGCTAATGGCCGAAACAAATTTCCAAGCACTTGACATTAATCAGCTGGATGATGAAGCGGAGCTGGCGACTCCACGTATCAGTGATACCTTCACACAGTCCCCTTGGTATTCTGATATTTGCTTTGTATTGTTAAACCTGTGCGCTCCCCCAGGATTGTCCAGAACTAAAAAAAGATTTTTAAGAATGAAATCATCGAACTTCTGTGTCATAGATGGTGCTTTATTTTGGAAGAACTATGAAGGCATTTTGCTTAAATGTTTAACTAAAGATGAAACTAACAGCGTCATGAGAGAATTTCATGCAGGTAATTGCGAAGGACACTTATATTAGAAATCCACGGCAGACAAGATCTTACGAGCTGGTTATCACTGGCCCTCTTTGTTTACAGATGTGAAAATATTTACTGCCTCATGTCACAAATGCCAAATCTTTGAAGGAAAAAGAAAACTATTGCCTCTGCCCCTAAATCCCATTTCAACTGAGAAGCCTTTTCAACAATGGGGTCTTGACTTTGTTGGAGAAATTCATCCTTCCTCCTCAGGCCAGCACAAATGGATTTTGATAGCCACTGACTATTTCACCAAATGGATTGAATCCATCCCGTGTAGGCAAGCCCATGACTCCACCATCATCCAATTTCTTGAGAGCAACATCCTGTCCATATTTGGCTGCCCGGAGAAAATCATTACCGACAACACAGCTACTTTCAAATCCAATAAAATCATTAACTTTTGCCACAAATACCACATTACCTTAGGTCACTCCACGGCCTACTACCCCTAAGGCAATGGCTTGGCTAAGTCTTCTAATAAGAGCCTCATCAATGTCATAAATAAGATGCTAGAAGAGAACAAAAGGAACTGGCACAAAAAGCTCACTAGCACCCTATGGGCAGACTGAATGACCACCAAAAAATCCATCGGGTTGAGCCCTTATGAACTTGTGTATGGCATGGAAGCCAGGTTTCCTTCATCTCTGGGCATACCTACTATCAAACTGTTGCAAAAAATTTAGGTTGAACCGAACAACATGCAGAGAAGAATTAATCAGACCATTCACCTTCAGCAAACCAGAGAAGAAGTTTTCAATAGAGCTCAAGCTCTACAAGAAAAACTCAAGAAAATGTTCGACAAGAGAACCAAAGCAGAGGATTTTTGGGTAGGCAGCAAAGTCCAAAGATGGGATGCAAGAAGGGAAGACAAGGGAAAACATGCAAAATTTGATTTTCTGTGGAAAGGTCCATACGGTATCAGCGCTGTGCAAGGAAATAACACCTGCTTTCTCAAATATCTTGATAACAACATAGCAGAAGAAGGCCCGATCAATGGTCGGATGTTGAAACATTACAATGATCCTCCTGCCTAAAAGAGTAGATGGCAGTTGGTTTGTACATATTTGTACATATCAGTTTTGACTTTTTAGAGTTTATGATACTGGAAGAACGCGGAAGAAAGTAGGCGTTGCTTTCCAGTTGTGCAGAGGACAGCAAGAAACTAAAAACCAAGGCGTTTTGGCCTGCTGTTCTTGACTTCTCACAAGGAGAAGCCATCCTCGAGTGGAGCCACTATTAGCTTCCTACTGTAGCAGGGATTCATTTTTCATGATTGGCATTTCATAGGCCAAATATTTCGTACTTTTTTTGCTGCAATGCTCCATATTTGCTCAAGCAGTCTCCAAATGAAGAAGGCTACTTCAAGTTCATCTAATTGCCTTCAAATTTTGTAAAGTTCTCCTCGTATCGTGATTTTTTTAGTTAAAGGGAGGTCCAAACAGTTTAATATTGGTCTCCCTAGGTTTAAATTTCCTATTCTAGAATATAGAGATTGTAAATTTGTCCAAACAGTTTAATCTTAGCAGATTCTTAGATAGGTAGAGAAGCAGAGGAGCCCAACAGCTTAATCTGGGCTCCGAAAGAAATAAGGGTAGTATGTAGATAGGAAAGCATCAAAAGAAAAATGAATGACGGGTTTGCAAGTCTAAGTGCACCCCCCAAAAAAAGAAGAAAAAATGCTAGGAAATAGGCTGGGTAGGTAGTTTTGAGGTTGTTGAATTACTGACCGGTTCTAGGTTTTCAGGTATCATATCATGCAGAACCTAATCAGCAAGGATTTGTAAGAAGAAGGCTAAAAAGAGGTATAACTAACTCCCCTTCTCTGTTTTCCCCAATCATTAACTAACTTCCCCAAAAGAGGTCAAGATCTGCTTGACACCTCTTAAGTTCATCATCTCCATAACACTGGCTTGAGTAAAGATTTGCTTTACTCAAAGTTGTTCCATAGTTTCTCCCAAAGTATGGTCATACCCCCTTGTAACAGCCTAAGCTCTCTCGAACTTAATGCTTTCTTACCATCTCCATATTAACCACTAACATTATTATTTAGCTCCCTATTCTTCCTGTCCCCTTATTAATATTAAGTAAAATTCCCCTATGTAATATCCCTCCCCCCTGGTTGAAAAATAACCATAAGAAATCCCGGGAATTGTTCAGTTTATCAGAAACTAAGCAAGAACCCTTGACCTCCAAAACCACCTCCCAGATACTATGGACTCCTTCCAAAGTATAAAATCCCTCCGATGTACTCAGACCCCTTCTGAAACCTCAAATACCCTTCACACCCACTTACTTGCTCTTTTCTCCTTAAAGCCATTTCGCATCGCACCCTCGCACTCTCATCTTCATGCAAATCATCACCCATCCATTCCCCGCCGATGCGATATCATGATATCTACGATCGGTGATCACAAACGCTAAGTGTCCAATCCATTCACCTCTCTGCCCCCGTCGATGCGATATTGCAATATCGGTGATCGACAGTCGCAAGTGCCAAGTCTCTAAACCAATTTCCCCCCGTTCCCCGCCGACGCGATATCACATCGGAGTCTCTTCACCACAGTGCATCCAGTATCTCACCACGTCACTCTGTACCAGGGACCCACATCTAACGTCATCCGCCATACAGCCGACGCCATGCTTACGTCAGCAGCCAGAAAAGCCGAAAAAGCTTCGCGCAGGAAGAAAAATTGCACTTCGGAGCTCCAAATCAAGAAACGGAGGCAGTTTTCGATGCATGATTAGCGCGAAGTGCTAATTGTGCATCGCTATGGGAAATAGGCCATTTCAAGGAATATTCAGGGAATCTTCTGATTGCTGAGCCCATTGCGCGCCAAAAGAGCCCGAAAATCACCCGATCGTGCCAAAGGATCTGGTTTAAATACAACAGTAGATCAATCACAGAGTTTAAAGTGTATCAGATCAAATCAGTAGGCATCAAGCGTGTCAAAGAGTATCAGTCGACGGTGGAAGCCATCAATGTACTGGCAAAGTGTATCAGCAAATATTTTGGGCAGCGGCCGGAAGCAAGAGAAAATTTAATATCTTCCAGCAGATTCATAGAAGGAGGGCGAAACTACTCGAAGCTCTCAAATCATAATTATTTCACATTCAATTCACAACAAAGCCGAACAGCAGCCCCAATGCACAATCACTCCAGCAGCACCGCATCTGGTCCCCAAGGGCCACCTCGTCACCTGTTCCGATCCAGCTGCCCCCAGCGCAGCCAAAAAGATTTACTTGCATATAATTCCAGCAGCATTTAGATTTTTGAAGAGTTCTAAGCAGACCTGTCAAGGTCATTTGTAATGATGTCTTTCCAATATTTTGTTTATAAATACCACCCTAAGCAATGTTGTGAGGGGTTGGTTGGTTGGTAGTAGTTGTTGGTCAGTCTTCTTTCCAGCATTTTCTTTGAGCAGAGACTCGCACTGTAACTGTCATAATTTCCATAATCAAAGATTGCTGAAAGCATGGATTGCGAAACAACTTGATGTTTTCTCTTGGCCAAGGAATGATCACGGAATTCCTGTGCTTCTACATGATCCAATAAGTGTTCCTCTCCTCTGTTTTATTTTATGTTTTTTACCACCTTTCCGCCTTTCTAAATTGCAGGAAAAAAGAATATCTTAAGATTTGTTCCAATACACCTTAAGTTCAATTTCTGCATTTTTCAATGTTTTCTTCAGAAACAGTTATGAGCTTGTATTCTTAAATGATCTGGTTTACGCTGTTTCTTTCACATATGAGTGCATGTCTTAGGAATTCTTAACTGCTCTGGGATCCCACTCATCCACTTCTCCCCTTTGTCAGCATGATGAAATGATTCTCCTTTGCCTTTCATCCCTGATGTTCATTCCGTACTTTCAGCAGACCAAGTATTGTATCCTGTGTGGCTATCCTGCTCCATATCCCCTTGTGACCAAGAAAACGCTCGCATGCCTCAATCTGTGACTCCATGCCCAATGGTTCGAAACTTATCATACCTTACAATGCCTCTTTGATCGAGAATCCTACCTTCTTTCCAATCACAATCAACACTCCCTTGAAGTCAGAAAGCTAGCCTAAAATCATCAACTAAGGTTGAATCAAAAGGAGAGAGCCCTCTCCGATTGCAGGTGG
>APFE030147423.1:29805-67679 GCA_000404065.3 Pinus taeda
TATATATAATGTTTGAGTGTGATACATCAACATATAAAAAATAATATATGTGTTCTGAATACATTCATGGCTCACAGGCCTCAAAATTGTAAATGCTAAACTATGGACTAATCTGCTTGGTAATCATGAAAAAATGTTACTTCTCGTACTACACGAGTTAGTAATCATCGAATCTGATCTAACACTCCCACTGTGTGCCTCTGATAATGGCGAGGAATGTCCTCGATCCATGCATACTCTAGGATTCCTCCAGTCAGGCCCTCCAGATTTTAGGAAATCTCCCCTTCGTTGCCAACTCCTTCCTAATAAGGGGAGACCTCAAACTGTTGAACCATGCGTCTAGCTATAGGGGAAATCCTTACTGGTCTTTCTAGTCTAACATCTACAGTTACAAAATCAAGATGTCATGAATACATATATGCAAAAAATAATAAAAAACTAAAGAACAAAATTGTTTTTTCTCGCCTCCATCATCATATTCTTTTCCCTCTATGAGTGGTATGTCAGGATCATCGAAGAAGTTAGTCCCTCTATACGACCAATCCTCTACCATGATCAACTACTGTCTGAGCCATATAAAGAAGGTAGGCCTATAGGACATCTACTGCCCCCCTCCAGATCTAGGCATCATCTCACTCCATCGGATCATCCATGGAGATCGTGGTACTAGAGGATTCACCTCCACCATATGGTAATGGAACAGTGAGATCCGTTCCAAGAAGAAGGTCACTAAGATGGAACCATATCCAAATTTCCTTAAGTTTCCTTCTTTGCACTTGGATAATTGTCTTTTCATGTTTACCTTCATGGCCTCTACCCAGTTGAAGATAGAGGGCGCCAAGCAATCCAGCTCATATTGGAACTTAGACTTCTTGGGCTCATGTAGTGCTTGAGCCACAACCCCTTGGTTTATGGTTAAGAGTATTACCTTCAATACAAGATCATTTATGATCATGATGTCAATCTTGCTGCTCGTAGATTTCAGGGCTCCTAGGAAATGTTGGGCAAGCAGTGTGTTTACACTGACCTCAATAGGCTTCTCGCCATACAATTGGATTGGTTCCCCTCTACAAGACAGCTTGGTAATGAAGTAAATGTTTGAAGTCTCCAACTCTAGCTCTTTGTCATGGATCACAAAAGCCTCCCATCCTACAACCCATAGACTGATCAGGTATTGTAGTAGCTCAAGTTGAGCCCATATGCCCAGTGTAAGAAAGAACTTAAGGAGCCCATAGTTCCTTAATGCATCCAGATAGTTTGGATCTTCCAAGGCCATCTGATTTATTCCTTCATGCTCATGTTCTTTCCACTTGATCACCATCTTTTTTTCTCTAATTTTCCTACAAACAACCCACATTTGTCTTAACATCATTTTTTGCAAGGGACATTTTTTATTTCAAGCAATGAATTTGGGCGAAAATTGAAAATTTTTTGTTCTTGGCACTAGCATGATTGTTTTTAAAACAAGTGTGCTGATGGCACGAGTCCCCATGCTAAAAATACTCGATCGGCATGGTCTCATGCCTGGATCTTGCACCGATAGAGGGTGAATTTGTTTTTCCAAAAGTCCCTCAAAAACCCTGAAAAGACAGTTAAATGCTTGAAAAACCGCTATTAACACAAAGATTATGGCCTTGGATCTTACCTGCAATAGACGGATGAATGATCAACCTCCTATATCTACAGAAATTCACTCCTGAAGATTTAGGGCACAAGTAGGTAAAAATTTCTTGAAATAAGGTAAATGAGGTAAATGGTAAAAATGTTTTAGTTTTTTCCCTTTTTATAAGCTTTTCGCTTTGTTTTAGGTTTTTAAAAAAGTATTTTTTTCCATTTTTCCTTAGAAATATATAATGCATTTGCTTCTTGTGCATCGACAGGTAATGGTTTGCCGATGGTGATACGAAACTAGAGTTATATTTAAGCTCTTTTCCCGACTCGTAAAAAAATGAAATGAAAAGGTTCCTGATTATTTTTCCCTTTTTGACATCATTAAAGAAAATGAATATGGGGAGTTTGCTTTAAGCCATTTTTTGACTCTCAAAACACAAAAATATTGTCAAGTTCTTGTTGAGTGCTTGAAGCCCATTATACATTTACCCCTTTCTCGAGATGGGATAAACTATTTACGAAAAAGGCACTCCTTGGGTGACATGGTCAAGAGGTTATTTCAAGTATTTTTTTCTACCTTTTTAGGCTCAAGTCACAACTTTACGAAAGGGGACCTTTTGGAGTTTTCTTTTTTGTATATTTTTCAAGCTCTCTAAACATGAAAAGGATACCGAGTTTTCCCTTTGTCGAACTCATTAAACTTTGAATGACATCAGATTCATCACCATGATAGAAATGAGCTTCTCCTTCCATGGGCTTGTTAATCTTACTAGGTTGGACCTATCAGAAGGATGGAATTACATTAAAATCATATGCCATCCCATTCAAGAATGTGATAAAAAATAATTGGGGTACCTACCAAAAATGGTGGGGGAAAATGAAAAAAATTCACCAGTTGTTTCGGCAACTTGTCAATCTTGAACATGACACTCTTCTACTTCGTGTCAGGTTGGGATATCCCCACTTCATCATTGACCTTCCTAGGTTTGGGCCGCCACCCTTTTCCTTTCCATCTATTTTCTGCCATGTCATCATGACCTCCGATCCTATGTATCCAAAAGCTGCCAAACTCTGGAGTCATGTCATCAATATGTTCAAGAGTTAATCCTTCTGCAGTTTACACTCACTCTTGATTCTCTGTATCATCCATAATCATTGTATCCCTTGTCTCATGTCGATGATGGGGGATACATCATGGCCCTCCTTCGAGAAGGTCACTTCCTGTCGACTTCAGCTCATTATCCAGGAAGTTGGCCGAGAGACTCCCTTCCAATACCTTAGAGCTTTTATGCCCTAATGGAAAGTTATTCACACTTGACAACAAGTTCTCATCATTGGCTTTTTATCGAGTGACTTCATGGTTGTTCGACTTCAGTTCCTTATTCACACTCCATAAATTGTGCTGTTGATACCTTGAGAGCCATTGTCATTATTGGTGGTTTCTCTCACACTTGTTAACAATTCACATCACTGACTGGTAATGAAGCAATTTTCTAGCATGTTTGATGTCAACACATCTATTCCATGCTATAATTTGTACTTTGATCGGGTCATGTTGGAGCGCAAGATGTTGGGATCAAATTACACAAGTCCAGGTTGCAGAGCAATGTGACATGGTCATACTTACATACATGTATATTTCAAATGGATGGTTGCGACCATACCATGAGTCTATTATATGTGATCCTTCTCATTATTCAATGGCTGCAACCATACCTTGGGTTTGATATGATCCTTCTTACTAGATGGCTACACCCATACCTTGGATCCATTTACATGATCTTCTTCTAGATGGGTGCGTCCATACCATGATTCAAGTATTAGATATTTCAGTGATGTATATGTATCTATGCTTGCTTATAGGTTTTCCAATGGCAGTATCTGGTTCCATGAATCTACTCATAAAGCATTTCACCCCTCACTCTTATTCGACCTTCATATTGTAGGGGGAATTTGGTACATAGAATTTGTCACTATCCCTGTACTCCTCGTTCGTTAATCATAGAGGACCTCTACAGTGATCCTCATGCATTTTCTTGCCATGAATAACATGTCCCTACATCCCTCTTCATCTATAGAACATTTCTCTCTTACATCATTTCCCAAGAATATTCCTTCAATCTCAGTTTTCAAGGCCGACGTCAACACTCAGTTTCTTCCCTGCATCGATTTGCAAAGTCTAACACTAGGCCTAGCACCGAATGGCACTAGTAAGCCATTCATGACCCACTCCGACCCTCTTTTGGCACGTTTTTAAAAATGGATTCAAAGCTTCTAGGTCTAGAAGCTTCGTGAATGGAAGTCTGGTAAATGGTTGAGCAAGATAGAGCTGAGAGAGACTATTTGGGGTCCTTTCCCCTATTAAAATGGAACAAACAAAAAGGGATAAGGCCTCTCCCATCATAATACGATCCATTTCCCCTCTATCAAAGATATATAAAATCCTCATTTTCCAACCTCATCTAGCTAATGAAAGGGCTGGAATAATCTACAAACCTTGATATCCATCTTGAGAGCCTTAGTCTTCTAGTTTGTGTGTGTGAAGAGAGGATAAGCTTGTAGTGTTTGGTTTGGAGCAAGGAGGAAGAAGCCTTGAACTTCCATTGTTTTGAGGGTGAATCATGAGATGCTAATAGTGGTGCTATAACCCAGACACGTCGAAGGAAACCTGCAATGCTAAGGTGAAGGTTGCACTTTCTTATTGTCTTATTAATAATACAACTTATATCTTGTTTCATATATCAATTGCATATGTTAGTTGGTAACTTAAGACTCCTTAGCCTCTTAATTTAATTTAATATTTTGTATGCTATCATGTGTGCTTTGGTTTCTTGTCTCATTGTTTCAGGCGCTTGATTAACACTAAGAAGCTAATCGTTGGAGCAAAGTCACAAGGACTTAATCAGACAAGGATTAGTGATACAAGAGGTAGGATATTATCCTTTCTTGATCTAAGTTAACCTATATTAGATTGTCTTATTTGTCGCTAGACCCTCTCCCATGGGCTAGAGGGATTGTCTCTGTCCACAGAGAGAATCTTCCTACTCCATAGTAGCCATAGAACTTTGTAACAACAAGTTGTAGCTTACCTTGTCAAGACATTGAAAGAAAGATTTGAAGAGTTTTTGTGTTATCATTATGATTCCTACATTATTTCTTGTCATGCTTAGATAACTTATATTCTTAAAAATTTATTGGTGTTCTAGTATCATTGCAAGTGAAAGGAAGTTTATAATTCCCATATTACTGTTTCACCTCCCCCACCTTAGCATTGCCCTGATTTTTAACAACTCCTATAAGAGCCAATCGGGTTGATTCAAATTAGTTTAACAATTGGAAGTAAGATCAAGGACCATGGAAAACTAGGAAGGAGGATTTACCAATAGGGCATGATGTTTAATGGAACAAACTATGTGTTTTGGAAAGTAAGGATGAAGACCTATATTCAATCACTTGGAGCAAATGCTTGGGATGTTTTAGAAGAAGAATATCAAAAGCCTCCAGTGGTGATTACTAAAGACTAGAAGTTGGTGTTTGCATGCAATGCTAAAGCCATGAATGCATTCCTTGCTGGCCTACAAAAATTAGAACTTGTTAAGGTTATGGAATGCACAATAACAAAATATATTTAGGACAAGATGAGTAGCTACTATGAAGTTGAAAACATGGTAAAGAAAGAAAAAATAAAAGGTTTTACAATGAAATTTTAGTTTTTAAGGATGCATGATGATGAAGATATTGCAAATTATTTCTTGAAAGTTAATGAGGTTGTGAACACTATATGAGGCCTTGATGAGAAATTAAAAGAAATTGTGGTAGTTCAAAAGGTGGTGAGATATCTCCTTGAGATATTTAATCCCAAGGTATCATCCATTGAGGAGATGACTGAGTTGAAGACTCTCACTTTCGACCAATTACTTGGTACACTCACTTCTTATGAGATGAGAGTTTCTATTGGAAATAGTACGACAAAGGATATAACCTTCAAAGTAGATAAGAAGCACAAGGAAGAGCATGGTGATTCTTGTTGTGAACCATATGAAGACGAAGCCTAGTTCGTGAAGAAGCTCAAAAGAGGCTTAAGAAATTACATACGTAGGCTACCTTTCAAGTGCCTTAACTATGGAAAAATTGGTCACTATGCTTCCAAGAATCTTGAAAATAATAAGGAATGTAATCCTAGAGAGAAGTTCAAGAAAGTGAAAAAGGAAAGAGAGAAGGCTAAATAAAGAAGTCTTTATACCCAAGAATCCAACTCATATGTAAGTTAAGGAAACCAATCCTATGATGAGGAAAGAGATGACGAAAGTCCAAAATAAGTCATTCTTATGGCCACAGATAATTTGGGAAGCCATCAATTGTGATGGTGAAGAGGCCGAGGTAGACTTATAGGGAGATTTGGCCAGCACTTTAAAGTAGATTGAAAGGATGAGAAAGAAAAAAAAATCTCAAAAGGATTTGTTGATCAAAGAAAAATTTGAAGTTGTTGAACCATTAATTCTGCAAATCAAAGAAGGTAAGAAGATACCAGAGACTTTAAACTAATAACTTAGTGAAAATATTCAAGAATGTGAAAAGATTTAAAAAGAGGTTGTTTTGCTGATAAAGGTGTTGGAAAAGGAAATGACTCAGTATAGTTTCAACTAGAAGTTTAGAAACATGATAGAAAATTTAAATGAGGCTCTTGAAGCATAACAACTCTCCAAAAATCTATGCGATATTGGATTTGGGGCTGAATCTAGCTTAGTAGTCGAATTAAAGTGAAAGAAACCAATTACCTTTGTACAAGCAGCCAAAGATGGTAAAAACACAACAATAAAACAAGAGTCAAGCCAATAGCAGCAATGCAATAATAAGTAAAGATTTTCCTAGCAAAAGAACATTGCTGGAGGGGAAAATTGAAATCTATAGAGATCAACTCTACAAGGCTTCAAAAATCGATATGTGTCTAGGTATGTGGATTTACTTGTACCAACTATGGGAATAGGAAACAAACTGTTGGAAACTGTAGCTAGAGTTTGCATTCATAATGAAAGAAAAGGTTACCATTAATTTTTTATATTTTTGTTCTAGCATGTTCTTCATGCTCCATATGGTCATAAAGAGTGAAAAGTATTTGTAGGAAGAGTCATGTCAAGTTTGACTATTGTAAATAAAGAAATAAAAATTTGTATCATTGTAAGAATTTATTAGCTAATCCCCAACTCGCCACCCCATGATGTCATCCTAGTTATGGATCAATAAGTTGGCTTGATGGATCAAAAACTATATTAGGGCATGTGTTTGAGTTCTCTTGGGATGAAAAGAAAGTAAAGTAGCTCAAGTATACAATATAATGATAGAAGATAAACTGAAATCAAGAAAAGTATTAAAGCCTAAAATAAGCCAAAGTCTGTGATCTAATATAAAGTTATCTCAATATTCTATAAGGCACTGAGGTCTTGTAGAAAAGAGTCGAGTATTTGTCATGGAAATTTTTAGGGGCTAATATTCGCTAGTGGGCCACTTTCCATGATTTTTCCAAAAACATATTCTCCAATTTCCATTTTTTTATAAAAAGCATTCACCCAAATTTTATAGTATAAAATTATTTTACCTTAAAACTCACCCACATTATATAGAGAGTATATATTAAAGTATTATAAATTTGAATAATTTTGCAAAATACACCAATAAAATTTTTATAGTTTGCATATTTTGGACTAGTAATATTTACAAATGTTTCTAAACTTCAAGATATTTTTTCGTCCTTAAAATTTTCGATGGTGTTTGTTGTGGTGACTAGAGTTTTGTACTAGAAGGACAAGGGTCTGCAATTCAAAGTCAAATCCTATAATTAGAAGTCTAATTTTATAGTTAGAAGCCAATTGTTTTTCAAAAGCCAAAGTCTGTAACTGAAAGCTAAAGTGAGACAAAATTTTCATAAGATACTTTTGAGTTTGGTTAAGCTGTGATTTAACTTCTGACTTTGACTTGAAGAGAAGGGATGACTTGGAGGGATTCTTTGGTCTTAGGTTAAATATCTCATTTTGAAGTTATTCAATAAGAAGAGGATTATTAGTTTTCTCCCCTATTTAAGGGTTTATTCCCTGGCATGAAAGCCTAAATATTTGTGTCTCTTACTTCTTTGTGATTTTGGAAGAACAATTTGTGTAATTTCTTGATGAAAAATAAATATTAAATAACAAAATGAAGAATATTAATTATCACAAGTAATTACCAAGTAATTAGAAAATATACTTTACTTTTCATTTTCTAACACAACATTAGAGCTAAGGTGAAGAGGAGACACCATTACTAGACAAAAGAAAGAAGATCATGATTAGAAACCATATTTGAAGATATGTTTTGACATCTCACCTCTAAGTAATTATGTCTAATCCAATAGAATATATGTGCAAGGAAATCAATAAGTTAGAAGGAGCATCCAAAGTGAAAGCATGGAAAAAGAGAATTGACCTATCCATTAGAGAAAATGATGTCATGAAGTTTGTTCTAGGAGAGATTCCTATTCCAGATGAGAATAATTCTTGGGAACACAAAAAATATGAAAAAGTAGAAGCTAAGTCTCTACGAATTCTCTTTGAGTCTATGAAATATCATCTCATCACTTGTGTATTGAAACTCTCTACATCTATAGAAGTTTTTGATAGCTTGATGAAGTTTACTACATCAATACAACATGTCAGATGATAGCCTTGAGGACTCAACTATATCAATCAAAGATGACAACATATGACATTATAACTTCCTTTTCTATGAAGCTATCAAAACTTAAATATCAACCTCAAGAAGTTGGTGAGAAATTATCTGATTCAAAATTAATCACAGTGGAAGTCAATGTCATACCTAAGAATGAGATTGTTTTGCAAGAAACAAAGCTCCATCATTTGAAGAATCATGTGCTTAATGCTCAATAGAATAATCCAAAATAAAGGCTAGAATTAACTCTATATCTGACAATGAAAATTCTCAAGCCTTTATATCTATGTTAACGAAGAATTTTGATAAGAGAAGGAAAAACAAAAATAGTGACATGTCCAAAGTCCAATGATTTGGCTCTCATGAATATGGAAATTATAAATTACATTGTCCTAAAGAAACTAAGAAAAACAAAATAAAAGAAAGGTTTGAAGCATTAACAGTTGAGGATGAAGAATCTTCAAAGAAGAAGAAGGAAGATGTCAAAGACCTTCACTATTAAGAATGATGAATGGTGAATCATGCACCAGGTTTGTAACGTAGAGTCAATAGTCTAGCATAAAATTTGAAAGAAGTAGTTGACTCCCTCATTAAATTTGATGGAAAAAGGGAGGAGTAGACATTGTAAATAATATTCTAAATTGCAAAAGGATCTCAAGAATACCTTAAGAAAATTCCGAGAAACCTCAAAAGACCCTAAACAAAGAAGGGAAGTTTGTTGTTATTCAAATTTCCCAAGCTCCTTGAAGATTTTCTCTATGTTTAGGAAGCCAAATATTCTCTACGGTTGGTAGTTCTATCATCTAGAAGGACAATCCTAAAATAGACATAGTATTCTCTATTTCATGAGAGGAAAAGAGATTCGGGGGTCTGATACTATAGGAAGAGGGTGTGCGAAACATTATTGTTAAATGTTTAAGCTGAGACGCTTGTATGATTATGCAATAGAATCTTGAAGTAACATTAGTAGACAAAAAATTAAAGAAGGGTATATTGAGAATTATTAAAAGTTGCAATAATTGGGGAGATACATGTAGAAAATCATGTAGATTCACTAGCTCATGAAATGTACTAAAGAAAAAGACAAGAATCTACTTCTACTTTCAACTAGCGGAAGCCAATAGACATAAATGAAAATAGTAATTCACAAGAGGAAGATAAATCAATAGCACATAACACAATAAATATATAGGGAAAGCCATAGCTCAAAACCCCATTATCTGTATTGCATATATCAGAAATTGAAGATGAGAATACAATGCTTGTTCTCACAAGAAAAATCCTAGCACTCAATATGATAAATCTCCCAACTCACAAGCAAGCTCAAGCCAAACCTTAGCCTCTTCTTCAGCTCTCCAAGCCCCTGTTTCCTTGCGAAATTCCTATGAATAAATAGCCCATATTAATGGGAATCCAGTGCACCCAAAATTGTGCAATCCCTTCTAGGCATGGAAAATTTTAGGGGCTAATATTCGCAAGTGGGCTAATTTTCCATGTTTTTTCCAAAAAAATGATTCACCAATTTCCATTTTTAGTTAAAATTGATTCGCCCAAATTTTATAGTATACAATTATTTTACCTTAAAATATTCCAAAATTGTATAAAGACTATATATAAAACTATTGGGAATTTGCATGTTTTTACAAAGATATCAACAAACATTTTATAATTTTAAATTAGGGACTAGTAAGATTCACCAAGGTTTCTAAAATTTAAGACAAATTTTCATTCTTAAAATTTCCATAATTCTAGGTTCAGTTCTTGATTGCATGCATGATCTATACAACTCAATAAATCATACAACTAATAATACACTATCCCTGTGCTCTAGCCTCAACTAGGTCATTTTTAGAATCGACGAGCATGAGTTTCTGATGAGGGAAACTTCAGTTAACTGGAGTAGCACTAGTGAATGCATTAGTGCACCAATTGATTGTTAACTCTTTATTAGTTCCAAAAACATTTTGGAACTAATTTAACTAAACATAACTCACTAAATTGATTTATCTAATTACAACTCACAATTAACTCGTCATGGACCCCTAAAATTTAGGGAAAACATATACATGACTTTAGAAAGACTTCCAATTCAAAATTCCTAGGCTAATGGAGTTAATTAAACTTAATTAAATATTTACAAGTTTCTATGAGAATAGAATTTTATTTTAATTCTCAGTTTAATTCAAGGACAAATTAAACTGGAAATTCTGGATTCTATTTTTAACATTTCTTGTTGTTATTTTCAACACTCCCTCCTAATAAGAAAGGAATTCAACTCAATCCTGATCCTAAACCTTTGGAATTTTCTACATGCAACACTTCTCTCTAGTGTTGTTGCTTCAACAACCCTAGAAACAAAAAAAACATCCAATCTGAATCAGTATGGTGCATTTTTCATCAAAGTCTCTGACTGTTATTGCCCTTGTCTATTAAAAACTTTGTGCTTCTATTGACTTTGTCCTTTTTCACTGTTGTCAACCCTTCTCTGTGCTCTTAAGTATATGACTACTCTAACCTCTATCATTTTGATCTTTGAATGCATCAATCCGACTCCTGCTACTATGTATTTTGGGCTCTCGTAGCAAGTTACAATCCATGAGATAAAACCTCTCAATAGGCCCTGCGCAATTTCAACCCTCTTAGGACTAACACTGCAAATCGCTCCACCTCACACTTGGAGGTATGGCTTCATGTACTCCCTCTTCCCACTTGGCTCGAAATTCCCCCCTACTGGAGGTCTCTGCATGAGTGGATGCCTCCATTTGGTCTCCTCTCAGCTTCTCCAATTGTGGCTGCTCCACAATTGTTTAAGACTGCTTTTGAGGCTTCTTCTAGCACTACATGTTGAGAGGTAATTCACTCTCCCTCTCAACCACCATGTCTCTAACCTTTTCCTTGATCCTCAAGGCTTTGCATGAATCTTGTACCTCAAGAGCAGATAGGTTCTTGGCTCACACAACAATATGTTTCATTTGTGCCATTGTTATACAATTTTCTGGAGAAAAGAGCTATTGGGTGTGGGATACCCCCAACGAATGTTTTGGGGCTTAAAGCCCAAGTTTTGACTAAGTCCATTGTAAAGACTCTGCAATTTGTGGGCGGAGCGCAAAGTCATAATAGAGTCATAGGGTTGTCTACCCTTGTTTTTGTAATGTAATGTCAATTTGAAAGATCTACCCATGGTCTGCGGACGATGGGATTATATAAATAGAGCGAGGCTTTAAGTGTAGAAATAAGATAATGAAGGAAGGATGAGTCTAAGAAATTGAAGAAGTGTTGAGTCAAAGTTTAAGTCGTGTATTTGAGCCATAGAGTAGGAGAAGGCTCCGCAGCTAAGTGTGCAGAGGCCTAGTAGTCTGCAGCTAAGTGCGTGGACCCCTGCAGCTGAGTGTGTAAGACAGGTCAAGTCTGTAACCATTGGAAGAATTAATAAAAGAGAATTTTTACCTTATTTCTGTGTATATTTTCCTATTTTATGCATTGAAGTATATTGGGTCTGAATTACGAGTTTACTATTTATTTTTTGCGCGATCTCATATGAATGGGCGGAATAAATAATATAATATAAGGCATCTATTTACGTGAAGATAATTAATTGCTATAAGAATATAAGTAAGATCTCGTGGGTGACTTAGGGAAATAGTGTAGATCGTTGCTCTAGTAGTGAAAAAGCCCCACAATTGCTAGTTAGGGCTACGTGAAAGCGAACATATTAGGGTACGAAGGCCAATGAAGTGTGCAAAGTAACCTATGCGAAAGGATTCACATTTGGACCAAATAAACCCCTCAAACATCTCAAGGGTGCAGAAAACTGGTTCCAGCACCCCCCCATACTACTTTGGGTGAGACATCTATCCGCACTCTGTGGACTATTGCCAAAAGGGCTAGTAGTATAGGGATTTATTTGGCTAATTAACTCTGAACCTAGGTTAGGCCCCAACAAGCCAACAAATGGTTTTGTTACAGGGACGGGGATCTGCATAGAGATGTCTGAAGTCATATCACTGGAATCCAACTAAGAAATAAATTGAAGATTGGTTGGATAGGAAGATTCACGAGTTTGCGGCGCAGGAGAATAGGGATCCACGACTATCAAAAGAAGAGTGGTTAGACTGTTACCTATACATAGAAATCCTTTTCTTCACATCTTTCCGTACTAAGTTATACGAGTGGATCTTGAAACTAGCAGATAGCCAAGGAAGATGCAAACATGATAGTCCTATTTTATGGACTCCAGAGTTGGTGTACATATTGGAAGCATCGAAGGATAAGAACTCGTGCATTGTTGATCACTAGCTAGATCGAATTATAGGAGGGTTCATTACTGAGTTCGCGATAGATACTTCATTCAACTATAACGAGGAAAAGTGACACTTCCTCAAAGGAATGTGAGGTAAGTACGTTAAGTCTCTGAACACTTGGATTAAAATGCTACTATGTGAAAATAGGATTATGTGAATACACTGATCTTTGGGGCTACACGAAGTGGGAGAGTTTACAGAAATGAAGGTAGTGTAGAACTAGAAACTAGCCCCTTAATTTCACCTCCATGAGGGGATGAGGAAGTGCTTGCGAGGCTCTCACCAACAAGTGCAATCAATTTGATAAGGATGAGGATTCCGCGCATACCACCCCCTCCACACCACCACCATTTTCACTATCTTCATCCCCATCTTCACCCATACCACCTCCACCACCACCACGAGTCAATATGGCAAGCACGATAAATTTGTCGGTGTTCAAGGGAGTAAATGAAGATCCAGACCAGTTTTGGTTCATGAAAAAAGCTGTATGGGAAGCGCAGGGAGTTACGGATGACAATATCAAGAAAGCAATGTTGGTCAGTGCTCTGCAGGATCGCGTGCTGACCTAGTATATTAAGCATTCTAATGGCAATTAGAATGCGAGGATCATAGACATCTGAACTACGCTGAATAGAGAATTTAGCAGACCGAAGTCAGAGGCACAATCGATCATTGGGTTCAAGGAGATCATGATGCTACCAGGTGAGACTCCTTGGGAGTTGGATCAGAGACTAAAATGCATAATTCACAAAGCTAATATGACTTTGATGGATGGACAACACCATGAATGGTTTGTAGCATCACTAACGCTACATTTAAGGAATGCGTTGTCATAGCAGAGGCTAACAACACAGGTTGAGGCCTTGGATATTGTAATGAGGCTGCATGAAACCCTGATACAAGATCCTAACTTGGGATTTCAGCAGATCCATGCGCAGTTGAAAAACGTGTGCCATGAGATGTAGAGTTTGAAACAAGACATGACAACTCACCCAGAATTGCACGACGGGATATGGTGCGTAAAGCGCAAGGGTCAGGGACATGATAAGGACCATTGCCTGGTGTTTCTAAATTACCTTGCGAGAGGAGGACTGATGCATTAAGACCGAAGGTAGAAGTAGGACCTAGCACAGTACCTACGTTGTGGTGTGCGATTTGTCAAATAGGAGGAAAGCATGCTATAGACAACTACCATTTGTTGCAGAATTACACGCAGAATTCACAATAGTTGTTCTGTAATTTCCATAGATCAGTGGGACATGATGAGCACACCTGTAGAAGCTATGAATTGATGATGGATAGGATTCCCACCTATAGAGTTCAGGCCAGAACATGGCCCATTGACCAGAATGTAGGAGTGGTGTGAACTAGATTTCAGGGGCATAGACGAGGCCGAGGTGGAGGAGGACTTGGAAGAGGTTGTGGATAGCTGATACGTTACAATTGTGAAAGGCCAAGACATTATGCCCGTGATTGTACAAATCTAATGTTCCCCTCATGCTTGTATTGTATATTGTTTGATCATGAGATGGAGGATTATCCCACACTAATAGTGAGGCTGCATGAAAAAGGAGCGCTCCAACCTCCCCCAACTTAGAACCTGCAAATGATGAGGTCTGAGCCATGTGAGGGAGACCCTAATGTGAAAATTGTGCTCCGAAGTGGAATTATGATAGGGGATGACAAAGGAAAGGAGCTTGAATATAGTACTTGCGTTTACAAGGCTTTGACGAAAGAACCAGAGTTTGATTTGGAGTGCTAAGGAAACCTTCATGGAAGCCTCCACTTTTGGAAGAAAAATAGACCAGAGCCAGAAATGGACCCATTGATGCTCATGATGTTCTTGGAAACATGCATTAAGCTACTATGTGATAGCAAGGCAGTAAAGGGACTACAAGAACTCATTAATCTATGCGCTGGGACCGCGCTAGGAGAACCACACGTAGTCCGAAAGATTGGAAAGCATGCGACAAGGACGGGAAGAGAAATGAGGTTGATCGCACGGATTGGGGAATATGAGACAGACCAAGTGATTATGGACCTAGGATCAGATGTGAACGTTCTTCCAAAGCAGACATGGGAGCACATGGGAAGACTTGCATTACAATGGTCTCCTATCCAACTACCAATAGCAAACCAGCAAAAGATCCTACCTATGGGAAGATTGCCGGGAATCTTCGTGGATATTGAAGGAGCAAGTGCATTGCCAGATTTTGGAGTGATAAAGATTGTTGATGACAGCAATCCCTACCATGCGCTATTAGGAATAGATTGGTCCACTGACATGAAAAGGGTGATAAATCATAAGAAGCACAAGATGATTTTTGAGAAAAAATCTCTGTGCGTAGTAGTACCTTTGGACCCTGTCGAAGGATCACACTACACAGAGCTAGTGCATGACTATGAAAGTGGCAACGACTTAGACTGCATCTACAAGATAACCATGTAAGAGTAACACTGGGTAAATACCACCGCGGATGGATGAATCTCATGGGAGCGTGAAAGCTCCTATACCTCGGATTAAGATGAAGAGATAGAGCGATGGTAGAACCAGTTACGCAAGGTAACCATGCTGAACTACAACATGATGACAAGATCACTGCATGACGTATCAATGGAATTAAGAGATCTTCCTATGTATGATGGGTTAAGTGAGCTAGATGACTTCTTGAACTGATTTTAAAGATAGGTGTTGGAACAACAACGTTTCGACGCTTTGAAATGGGTACTACATGCTACACCCGCGAGGTGGTGGGGTACATACCAAGGAAGTTTTGAGGACTGGCGCGAATGTAGGAGAATGATGATCATGTTGGTTGGGAATCCTCAAATGTGATTAATCGACAAAATTTCCAGACATAATGATCCATGCATGAACCTGTCCAGATGGATACATGCATATCTTAAAAAACCTGTGCAGATGCACACAGACTTCGCATTAGTAGACACAATCAATAAGCATGCACGAGCAAGGAAATTCTATGAATGACCCCTCTGGTTGGAACAACGGAGTATGGAAATAACGAGTGTGCAAAAGGTTATCCACACAGTAGCCTTTAACGAAGTATGTGAAGCACTGAACAAGGTATATGATGCGTAGTGGATTGATTGGGAACTGCATGTACCAGTGGTTCTGTGATCTTATAGGACAACATGCAAGAAAATAATGGAGCAAACACCTCCAAGGTTGGAGTATGGAGTGAATGTTGTATCCCCATACATTATAAAATGCCTAGTCTACACATAGCAGTGTCGGTAGATATGATGGCTCGCAGAGCCTTGGAATAAGGGATCACGTAGCTGAACAAAGCAAAATGATTGGGACCTGAGGAAGAAATATGACAGGGTGATCTTAGACTCGAAGAACTTATGAAAGAAAGGGTGCGATTAAGGGAGAAAAGCACTCTGGTGGAAGCGAAAGTCAAGAAGCTTTAGGATGAAATAAAGAAGGATTTTCTTAATAAGAAAACCAAGGTGATAAAATAGGGTGCACACGATCACATTGACAAATTTGGGGATTATCACTGAGAGTTTATCAGCCTATTGCCTTGGATTGGACTGCATACTACTAAATGGATCACCCATGGTGGTGTGTTGTAGATGATAAAGTGCGTGACGTAGCCAGTAACAATAAAAGGTGGATGTTTTCTAGGAAAAGTGATGGATGATCGATTGAAACCCTATACACATGGCGCGACCACTTGACTAGCCATGGGAAGTACAGTCTTAGCACTCCAGGTAGTTGAAAGGATGCGCGAGACTATAAACTACTCTACTCAGGAGCTGCGCGTAGGAGCAAAGTGTCACAAGGTCCGAGACCACGCAAGGGGGGCTACGCTGCCGCATGGGTTGGCTGGAAAGTGACCATTGTAGTCACTATTTGCAATGTGATGCTTGACTTGAGACCAAATGGAGCGAGCAGTAGGCATTTAAGACGTGATTTATGGGTAAGATTTGGGAAAATCAGCCGCCAAGGGAGCATTAATTGATCGGATTTGAGGGGAACAATCAAATTAAAATTCAAAAGGCGCTATAAATTACAAAGGGCTGCCCAGCAAACAACACTTGCTCATTTGCGAATTGAGTTATCGTATGCCCCGTGTATTCTGAGCCAAGACTTGTTTGCCCAGTGTAGAGCATTGATTGAGCCCCTGATTGAGCAATTGAGAGATTTCTGAACGAGCAAGATGGTAGCATCTAAAGAAGCTAGGGAAATTACAAAGATAATCACCGAAGAGGCTACATGGACCTTGATTGTAGAAGATGCCTCTGAAGGCACCAAGATTGTTGTTGAAATCCCTAAATCGTCATTCATGCAAGACAAAAGAAAAACAAACAGCCAATGGTTCTGGTGCATGTGTTCCCGTGAAACCCACTGTGCACCAGATTAAAAATGGTGGAAAAGGGGAAAGCAGTTAAGCTGGAAACCGATGAGGATGACGAAAATCTTGAGGATTTCATCATTGAAGAGGACAAGGATGAGGGCATGGAGGAACAAACCAAGGTTGCACACCCTCCAACAAAGCTACCCACGTATATCCCCCCATGGAAGGGGAAGGAAAAATTGCCCAATGACCTCGACAAGAGCAAGAGAAATTTCCAAACTCCGCTCCTCCCAGACGACATCATCTTTGAGGGCACACACCTAGGCTGGATGCCGAAATTGAAGTTTGAAGATTGGGATCTCGCTGACCACGAGAAATTCCCTCACTTAGAGACTACACAGCTCATGAAGCCCAAGCAGAACACTGCAGCGAGGGTTATAGAATTGGAGTCGTGAAAGTGGTTACATGGAGTTGAAAAGGTAGGGTTATTAAACCTGCTCTGGGTGCCACATTACCACTGCACCCTAGTGACGGTCTTTGTCATCAGGAAACTCCTCTACCTAGTGCATGGTGGGTGTTTGTGGCTAGAGGAGCTCATCCCCATCATGGACCACTTAATCCATCGAATTACCTAGCACCTGTGTAAAGGAGAGGACCCTGGAGACATCTCGAAGGGGAAGAGCAGCGATTTGGCCATCGCAGAGGCCATGAAGAAGAAATACAAGCTGGAAAAGAAGAAGAGGGGCTACACGATCCAATATCAACAATAAAGTAGTCAGGGTGGTGACTCAGATACTGGTAGGTAAGGTCATGTGGAAGTTCCACATGGACGAGGTACCCGCGCCGGTGGTGGCACTGGCTGAACAATGTGTAGATGGGGTCCAGTTTAACTGGTTTGAATTCTTGTGCAAAGAGTTCTTGGAGAATTGTTGTGAGGCACAAGAACAAGGAAAAACGTTCCGCTATGCATGGCTTCTGCTATCCATAGTGCTGGTGGTAGGGGAATTGCCAGAGGATAGCTAGTTCCCCATGATTAAAAGGGATCTCAAGGAGGCTGCAAAGTACGGTTTGCTATGGGCCACTAAGGATGTGAACTAGATCCACGACAGTAAGATATTATGGGTGTTCATGGAGATGAACATTAGAATATGGATTAACTATAAGCCGCAGTTATCACCCAATATCTACAACAGTGTGCAAAGTTTTCCATAATTTAAAGTGGACTTTCATCACATATAACCCAAGGCACGCAGGGACCTTGCCAAGAAGTGGAGTGAGTTACCCTTCATAGCCACTGATGATGTGATTTTCAATGTAATGGAAATGTGGCCATTGAATGACACACCCCAGACATCACCCTAGTGGAAAATTCTGTTGCACAAAAGAAGAAGTAGGAGGCCAAACTATGCATGGCATAGTTGGCAGAAAAGTGAAGGCAAGAAGTAGTGGCAAAAAAAGCGCATGAGGCACGGGACACTATTTAGGCAGAAATAGAACAGAAATAGGCCACAGTGAGGGTTATAGAATTGGAGTCGTGAAAATGGTTACGCAGAGTTCAAAAAGCAGGGTTATTAAACTTGCTCTGGGTGACGCATTACCATTGCACCCCAATGACGGTCTTTGTCATCAGGAAACTCCTCTACCTGGTGGATGGTGGGTGTTTGTGGCTGGAGGAGCCCACCCCATCATGGACCATTTAATCCATCAAATTACCCAGATCCCGTGTAAAGGAGAGGACCCTACAGACATCTTGAAGGGGAAGAGCAGCGATTTGGCCATCATAGAGGCCATGGAGAAGAAATACAAGTTGGAAAAGAAGAAGAGGGGTTACATGATCCAGTATCAACAACAAAGTAGTCAGGCTGGTGACTCAGATACTAGTGGGTAAGGTCATGCAGAAGTGTTGTGTGGATGAGGTACCCCCATCGTTGGTGGCACTTGACGAACAATGTGCAGATGGGGTCCAATTTAACTGGTCTGAATTCTTGTGCAAAGAGTTCCTGGAGAATTGTTGTGAGGCACAAGAACAAGGAAAAACATTCCACTATGCATTGCTTCTGCTATCCATAGTGCTGGTGGCAGGGGAATTGCCAGTGGATAGCTAGTTCCCCATGTTTGCAAGGGATCTCCAGAAGGCCACAAAGTACGCTTTGCTATGGGCCACTAAGGATGTGAACCGGATCCGTGACAGTAAGATATTATGGGTGTTCATGGAGATGAACATCAGAATGTGGATTAACTACAAGCTGCAGTTATCACCCACTGTATACAACAGCTTGCAAAGTTTTCCAGAATTTAAAGTGGAATTTCATCACATATACCCCAAGGCGCGCAAGGACCCTGCTAAGAAGTGGAGTGAGTTTCCCTTCATAGCCACCAATGAAGTAATTTTCAATGTACTAGAAATGTGGCCGCTGGAATGGAGTGCCCCAAACATCGCTGCGGTGGAAATGTCTATTGCGCAGAAGAAGAAGGAGGATGCCAAAATATGCATGGCACAGTTGGCAAAAAAGTGAAGGCAAGAAGTAGTGGCAACAAAAGTGCAAGAGGCACGGGATGCTACGCGGGTAGCAGCAGAACAGAAAAAGGCCGCAGCAGTAGCAACACATAAGGCAACAGAGAAGGCACGTGAGGGCCAGAAGTCGCCTCTGCTAGGCAGGAGAAAGAGATGGAAATAGAGGAAGAAGAAGGTGGTGCAGACCTACAAAGAGCGTCAACATAATTGAAGTGCCAACACCCGAGCTAGAAAATGGGGCTGCACAAGAAGGTCAAAGCATCTAAATTGTCTATCAACCCGATCACCCTTACTGAGGGGGATCTGCATGACATAGGTAAGATGCTCGACGTCACCACTGAGGCCCTCCAGAACTTCATAGAGGAGAATCAGATTGTGTTAGGGGCCCTTTGAGTCCATATTCAAGAGTTTCAGGTGTGCACTCCTTAGGTTGGTACTCTTTCTACCAACCTCGTAGTAAGGACAGCTGCAGCCAAGGAAATGCTACGTGATCAGACAAACAACACATTGGTGCTACCAAAAGGGGCATTGGTCACAAAAAATGAGGATGACAAGCCTACGGTCAGTACCTTGAAAGGCATTGGGATTAACATGCCTATGCTCCCATGGGAGACACTCTATGTTCTACATGATGGGATTACTACAGAACTACATGCTAGGGAGAGCCACGCATTGTAGGTTTTGAGTGAGTAGAAGATCAACATGGAGTAGTTGAGCTTGCAGCATGAGGAGGTTGTATCGTAGAATAGGAAGATGGTACAAGTACTCGAAGAAGCCTGCTACATGGTCCCTGAGATGGCCATCCCAACAGAAGCACCAGCATAGGTGCACATCCACATATTAGCAGCAGGGGTACGTGAGGCATGAGAAGAAATGGCAAAGGTTCAGTTGGAGCTGAACCTTTAGATAACAGAGTTGCAGTTGAAGGCACAACCATCTACTCCTCCAGAGGTAAAAGAATAGTGCACCAGTGCTATTAAATTAGGGATGGAGGAGATTAGCAATGCAATAAGGGATTGCACCAGAATGTTAGAAGAGTCATTCTAGGTCCTCACCAATCTACAGGAGGGACCTAATATCCAGCACTTAGAGACAGAGGTGTGTGAGGTCCAGCAATAGTATGAAAGTGCTAAAGGGACTACGCAAATGGTGGCCCTCACTCAGAGGATCACACGAATGCAACAGGCCAAAGTGCTTAAAGAACAAGTAGACGCAGCACGAAATAGAGAGGAAGTTTTGAAGGTGCATGTTTCACCTTGGGTCGATGAGGCCTTTGTCATCAGAGCAACAATTGAAGGCAATCTCGCGCAAATGCAAGGGATGTAGGAATAGATGCAGGGGAACAGTTCTGACATCATGATCTCAGAAAAATGTGTACAGGAGATTCAATAGGCAGCTTCTCAGTGCGCTACTAGCCTTACAGCTGTTTGCGCTGATTTGTAGGGTCTCCACGTGAAGATCTCTGCACCAACAAAGTGACTCGAGGGTTAGTTACGATGTTTGTGTTGGGGGCCTATTCGGTGTGGGATCCCCCGAAGGCATGTTTTGGGGCTTAAAGCCTAAGTTTTGACTAAGTCCATTATAAAGACTCCACGATTTGTGGGTGCAGAGCACGAAGTCATAATAGAGTCATAGGGTTGTCTGCCCTTGTTTTTGTAATGTAATGTCTGTTTGAAAGATCTACCCATGGTCCGCGGACCATGGTATTGTATAAATAAAGCAAGGCTCTAAGTGTAGAAATAATCTAAAGAAGGAAGGATGAGTCTAAGAAATTGAAGAAGTGTTGAGTTGAAGTGTAAGTTGTGTCTTTGGGTCATAGAGTAGGAGAAGGCTTCGCAGCTAAGTGCGCAGAGGCCTAGTAGTCCGTAACTGAGTGCGCGGATCCCTGCAGATAAGTGCGTAGGGTAGATCGAGTCTGTAACCATTGGAAGAATTAATAAAAGAGAAGTTTAACCATATTTCTATGTATCTTTTCCTATTTCATGCATTGAAGTATATTGGGTCTAAATTACAAGTTTACTATTTATTTTCTACGTGAACTCATGTGAATGGGCTGAATAAATAATATAATATAAGGCATCTATTTACACAAAGATAATTAACTGTTATAAGAAGATAAGTAAGATCTCGAGCATGACTTAGGGAAATAGTGCAAATCGTTGCTCTAGCAGCGTGAAAGCCCCATAGCCCCTGGTTAGGGTTGCATGAAAGCAAACATATTATGGTGCGAAGGCCAGAGAAGTGCGCGACGTAACCTGCATGAAGGGATTCATATTTGGACTAAATCAACCCTTCAAACATCTCAAGGGTGTGGAAACCTGGTTCCAACAACCCCCATACTACTTCGGGTGAGACCTCAGTCCGCACTCCATGGACTATTGCTAAAAGGGCCAGTCATACAGGGATTTGTTTGTCTAATTAACTCTAAACTTGGGTCGGGCCCCAACAAGCCAACAAGAGCTAATTTTAAATCAGCGAGATCTCCCTCATCCGCACCCACATTCAGCCAATTGTTTTTTAAATTTGGGTATTTTTTTTGCAAGGAATCCAGATATGTTATTTGTTTTTGAAATTTTCAACAAAAAGTTTCATATCTTCTCTACAAACTCTCTCCCCCCAAAAAAAAAAACTTCGATACCATGTAGAAAATCCTATAGATTCACTAGCTCATACAATGCACTAAAGAAAATGACAAGAATCTACTTCTACTTTCAACCAGTGGAAACCAATAGAGATCTATTAAAATAGTAATCGACAAGAGGAAGATAAATCAATGCACAACCACAATAAATATCCGTGGAAAGCCACAACTCAAAACCCCACTATCTGTATTGCATATATTAGAAATCCAACATGATAATACAATGCTTGTTCTCACAAGAACAATCCCAACACTTAGTATGATCAATATCCCAGCTCATAAGCAAGCTCAATCCAAACCTTAGCCTCTTCTTCAACTCTCCAAGCCCCTATTTCCTTCCGCAATTCCTATGGTTGCATAAACCATATTAATGGGAATACATTGCATCCAAAACTATGCAATCCCTTCTAGGTTTAGTTCCTGATTGCATGCATGATCTATACAACTCAGTAAGTCATACAAATGATAATACATTGTCCTTGCACTCTAGTATCAACTGGGTCTTTCTCAGAGTCGACATGCATGAGCTTTTTATGAGGGAACCTCCAGTTAACTGGAGTAGCAATACTGAATGCATTAGTGCACCAACTTACTGTTAACTCTCTATTAGTTCCACAAATAGTTTGGAACTAATTTAACTGAACTTAACTCAATAAACTGAGTTATCTAATTACAACTCAAAATTAACTCATCATGGACCCCTAAAATTTTGGGAGAACATATACATGACTTCAGAAAGACTTCCAACTCGAAATTCCTAAGCTAGTTAAGTTAATTAAACTTGATTAATTATTTACAAGTTTCTATGAGAATAGACTTCGATTTTAATTCTCAGTTTAATTCAAGGAAAAATTAAACTGGAATTTCTAGATTCTATTTTTAACAATTCTTGTTGCTATTTTCAACAATACAAGACCTGTAGATGAAGATCGAGTTTTCTCAAGGGATTAGACAAGTAATCTGAGTGGTTTTGTGCCCTAGTTTAGGGCTTCTTTAGTGTGTGATCAATCAACTAGGTCTACCCTAAAATTTGCACTTAAGCTATTTTACAATGTGTGTTGATGAGAAGAAGGTATAAGACCCTTTTCTAGTGTGGAAATAGAGGCCTAGTTGAGGTTTATTTTATCTCCACAATCAACAAATATTTTTTATTTCTATAGGAGTATGTTACAATCATTAAAGGAAGGATTGTGGTAACCCTAAGTTAGAGAGTTATAGAGGTCTATAGATCAAGCTGAGGACTCTTTTCAAGGATGCGTCAAGAGACGAGTATCCTTGAGAAGATAAGTCAAGTTCTTGAGGAGGTAAGTTTCTCATTTTGTGTTAATATAATTACTTTGATGATTGGAATGTACAAATTGTTTTAAGGCAATTGATGTTTATTGTATGATCTACCTGTTTTAGTGGCTACAACTAGCCTCCAAAATTTTGGCTCGCATGCAAATTTTGGAGCCTACCGTGGATTATATGATCAATTGTTTCTTGGTCACTTATTGGTAAGATGATTATCTCAAGCCCCCTCCTTCATCTTAAGATTTGTTCATGTTCTCATCTTTATGCATCATGTGTCATCTTTTGGCATTAGAATTATTGTTTTTCATGTAAAGGAAATTTTGTTCTGCTTTAAGAGGAAATCTTTGTACGTATGGTTTATTCTCATTACATAGACATGTTTCACACTCACTTCACACAATCTTGTCATAGAGCTTGTTGCATCAAGAAGAGTATGTTTTATATGTTCTGGATGGTCTATGTTGTATCACTAAGTGTTCTAGTGTGTGATCATAATCAAGTTCCATCACTGTTTACATCAATTTCATTGATCTCACACTTATCCATATTTTTGAGTAATTTAGCATCATCCAACTTTCTAGAACTACACACTTTGCTTCTACAACCCTCAAGGTTTCCCCTGAATGTTGGAATTGCACAATGCGTAGAAACTCGAGCCTCCCTTGTCATCCAAAATTGCGCAATGGTTTCCTCTAGTGTCCTTCCCTTAGTAGGAATTCACTGTCTCCAGAATTTGCGCAATGATTTCCCTCAGTTGCCCAGTCTATCTTACAACCTGAAACTGTGCAAATGTTTCCTCCCGGGACCCCATCCTGCAATGATGCCTTGCATTGAGAGACTACACAGTATTGTCCCTCAGCTGCCTAAACTTTCTTGCATTGAGAAACTTCACAGAGGTGTCCTCCTATGACCCCATCTTGTAGCAGTGTCTTTCATCTCAAAACTATGTAGTGCTATCCTAGTTGTCTAGTCTACCTTGCATTGAGAAACTACACAGATGTGCCTCCTAGGGCCTCATCCCAACAGTAGTCACTATCCGTTAAAACTGTGCAGATCTATCTCTGAGTGACCATAAGGAAATATGACATGCTAGATGAATCTCAAGGGGTTGAGGAGAGAAACCAAGGAATTGAGTTATGACAAAATATCCCAACTGCATGCAAACTTTGTCAGATGCATAACCATCTAGAGGGTAAGTACGGTAAGTAAAGTACATCTCTTACTGTAGCTTGAAGTATTGTTGATCATCGTCATATCATTCTTTCTTCAATGACATGCATGTTTGCAAACAATGAAAGTCATTCCATGTGTTTCCTCTACATGTCTTGCTCCCTTTCGCTTGTTGGACCAACTTTCATTTTCTACATATTGGTCACTATGCCATGCTTGTGATCTCGTTTTGGTGATGTTAAAGGTTTGTGTTTCTGTGTTTGGGTTGTCTTAGTTATGTAAACACCCGTTTCACTCACACACAATGTTTTAGGAACTGTCACACATGTGTTGTCACGGTCGTTTGAAGGTCTATCCCAAGTGTTGCACTTGTCACTTTCACAATTAGACAGTCCCACAAAGGGTCACACTTTTCTATCTTGTCCCGATGGTTAGTTTCATTGTGTTTTCAAAGTATGCTTAGTGTGTCATTACCATGTTGAAGTCATCACAAGTTCACTTTCCTATCACACTTAGCCATTTTCCTAAAAATATCTTGACAGAACAACGTCACTTCCCCGGACCCGGATTGAGCTACCCTATGCAGTCTTAACCCTTAAAGGTGATGCTCTATTGTTTAGAACTACCTTGTTGGCTTATGGGGGCCTGACCTAGGTTCAAGGTTAAGTAGAAAAGCAAATCCCTACACTACTAGCCCTTTCAGCATCATCCCGTGGAGTGGGGACTGAAGTCTCAACCGTAGCAGTATGGGGGGATGCTAGAACCAGGTTTCCACACCCTTGAGATGGATGTGATGTCGGTTTATTCCAACTATACTTGCCTTCATGCAAGTCACTTCACACTCTATTCCACCCTTCAGTACCTTCGCAAAGTGTTACAATTGGCTTTCGTGTAGCCCTAACCTGGCACTGAGATGCTTTCACGCTGCTATGGAAGCAAGTTGCGCTATTTCCCAAACTATGTTGAGTATATTACTTATATTATTACCAGATCTTATTTATTTTCACATAACATATATTCTTACGTGTGTTCACTTAACCAATACAATTATATACATTCACGCATCATATAAGCATTAGAAGTGAAATTCATACCGAATATAACAGATGCATAGAAAAGGAAATAAAGTCACAGAATTGATAAAAACTTCTCTTTATTAATACTTCCACTAATTACAGACTCAACTCACCCTGCGCACTCAGCTACAGGGGTCCGTGCACTCAGCTGGAGACTACTAGGCCTCTACGCACTCAGCTGCAGAGCCTCTTCTTACACTATGACCCAAAACTAGAATTTACATTTTAGATCTATCTCACATACATCATCATTCCTTAGACATTCTGTGATGCCTTAATTACTTAGAGTTTTGCTCTATTTATACAACACCATGGTCCATGGACCATGGGTAGATCTTCTTTAGCCAACATTAAATTATCAAAATAAGGGCAGAAAACCCTATGACTCTTTTACAACTACATGCTCCACGCCCACAAAATGTGGATTTTTTATATTTGTATTACAAAATTAGACCAAAATCTGGGCTCTAAGCCCCAAAATTGCCCTTGGGGGATCCCACGCCCAACAGGTCCCTAACAAAAACATCGTTACTCACCCTCAAGTCACTCTGTTAGTGGGGAGATCTTTGCGTGACTACCTCCAAACTTTGATTGGATCGCTACAAGTTTAGCAGCACACTGGGTGGTTGTTTTCTAAACTTCCTATATGCATGGTTCAGTGATTGCTGTCATTGAACTGCTAATCTAAATCCTTTCCTGAGTTTCTTGCAGCTGCGCAAGATTTGCTTCAATGGATGCTGTAATGGTATATTCCTCATCGATCCATGGCTATAGATGCGCTTTCAAAATTACCTATTTATGCCAAGCGGAATCCACCTGCTCCTTGAGTGCCTTTACCTGCTGCATCCTTGCAAGCCTTTGTGTAAGGGAAACTATCTATGTGGTCCCTTTTACCTCATTTTATCTCTATTGTAGCTCGTGTGCCTCTGTCTCTAGGTGCTCTATGATCGGGTCCTCCTACAGGGAGGTGAGGACCTCGAATGATTGTTCGAACAGCTTCATGCCGTCTGTCACTACATTTTCAACCACCGCCATTGCTGTTGTGATCGCGGTGACACATTTTTCCTTCACCTCTGGCAGAGTTGAAGGTTGTGCCATCAACTTTAATTATGCTATGTGAAGGTTCAGCTCTAGCTGAACCCTGACCATTTCAGCTTTGGCATCGTACACCCCTATTGCTAACTTTTGGATGCGCGCCTCCACCAGTTCCTCTACTAGGATGGCCAACTTTGGGACCATCTAGAAGGCTTCCTCCACAACCTACACTATCTGTTTGTTCTACTCCACAACCTCGTTGTGTTGCATGCTCAACTACTCAATGTTGATGTGTTGCTCACTCATTACCTATATAGTGCATCTCTCCCTAACTCGAAGTTCTATCATGACTCCATCCTGCAAAAGATAGAGCATCTCCCGAGGGAGTGCAACCATGTTTAACTCGACCCCTTTCAAGCTGCTAACCATAGGCCTATCGACCTCATTCTCTATAATGAGTTCTCCACCTAGAAGAACTATTGTGTTGGTCATCCTGGTGCACAGTATTTCGTCGGTTGCGGAAGTTCCGACTGCGAGGCTGGTTGAAACTGTGCCAGACTATGGAGTGCGCACCTGCAACTCCTATATATGTGTTTGGAGAGCCCCCAATACCAACTGGTGTTGCTCCTTAAACTACTGGAGGGAATTCGCAGTGACATCCCTCACCGTTTCACCGATATCATGTAAATCCCCCTTAGTGAGAGTAATTGGGTCAAACAAAGTCTTTGAGGCCTTTGTCTTCTTTCACGGACCCACCTGCTCTCTTGGGCGTGGATGTTTTAGCGAGGTGGACATTTGCTATGGGCCGATGCCACCTTGTTCCATGTTATTCTCCGGTTCAGGCGAAGGTGACTTCTATCCTCCGCGCTCTTCTTCTGTTGTTTTCTATTACTCCACCAACTGCATAGCATCACGTGCCATGTGGGCCTTAGCTATTGCTTCTTGTTTCCTGCGCTTTTCCACCAGTTGTGCCATCCATAGCTTTGTCTCTTCCTTCTTCCACTACACGACAGACTTCTTTTTTTCCATCACGGAGCCAGCTAGACCACACCACTCCAATAGCTAAGACTCAAGGACTGCGAATATCACATCATCAGTCGCCAAGTATGGTAACTCATGCCACACCTTTGTGGGGTCATTCCACGCCCTTATGAAGACATGGTGGAAGTCTGCTTTGAACTTCATGAAACTCTATAGACTATTGTAGACAGTGGGTGATAACCATGCCTTGCAATTTATCCCCATCTTGATGTTCATGTCCATGAGCACCCAAAATATCTTTCTCTCCCTTATCCTTTATGCGTCTCTGGTTGCCCACAGCAAAGCATACTTCACTGCCTCTGGAAGGTCCTATGCAATTGACGAGAACTTGCTATATTTAGGAAACTCCCATGCCACCAGTACTATCGACAATAGGAGCCATGCATGATGAAATTTTTTTCCCTGCTCCTATGCCTCACGAAAATTTTCAAGGAACTCACTGCATAGATGGTTTGCCCAATTGATCTAGACCCCTTCTGTGCACTACGCTCCTAGTGTAACTACTAGCACAGGAACCTCATCTGCGTGGCACTTTTGCATCACCTTCCCTGCCAATATTTGTGTCATGACCTTGATTGTAGGGTTGCTGATGCTGGAGATGGCATACCCTCACTTCTTCTTCTCCAACTTAAATTTCCTTTTCATGGCCTCGAAAATGGCCAGGTCATCACTTTTTCCCTCTGAAATGTTTGTTGGGTCCTCCCCTGCATAAGGTAGCCGTGTAATCCAATGAATCAAATGGTCTATGATGGGGATGGGCTCCTCTAACTGCAAGCACCCATCATGCACCAAGTAGAGCAGCTGTTTGATGACAAAAATGGTCAGAGGGGTGCGATGGTAATACGGCACCCTGAGCAGGTTTAGCAACCTTGCTTTCTCAACACCTCTAATCCATTTGCATGGCTCCAACTCTATCAGTCCAGCCAGCGCGTCTATCTTCTGGCACATTAGCTACTTGGTCACTAAATGTGGGAACTTCTCGTGGTCCAAAAGATCCCAATCTTCAAATTTTAATACGGGAACCTGTCCCAAGTGCGCTCCCTCAAACACAATATCATCTAGGAGTAGCGGAGTTTGCAGAGAGCTCTTTCTCTCATCTATATCCTTGGGTACCTTGGCTTTACCCTTCCACTGAGGAACATATGTAGGTAGCCTAGTGAGAGGGTCTACACCCTGGGTTTCAACTTCCATCTCTACATCCTCCTCCTCCACTAGTATTTCTTAAAACCCTTCCTCCTCCTCAACCTCCAAATTAATGGCCTTCCCCTCTTCCTCCATTGTGAGCTTGGTCCTTAGTGTATTTTTGGGTGAGACATGCATCGATATCATAGCTTGTTTATCCTTCTTGGGTCTCAGTGTGTGCAATGATTTAGTGACCTCAACAATTATTTCGGTGCTCTCTAGGGCTTCTACTACCGCAATTTCCTGCATGGCTTCCATGGGTGTCGACATTAGTCTAGTTAGAAGGTCTTGCATCTCCTCTGGAAAGTTTTCAAATACTGAACTTTCTTTCAAAGCCTCAAAGTTTGATAGGTCCATAAATACTTGATAACGCAACAACTCAGTTCTCAAAATTCGACTTGTAATTTATAGTGCCTTTCAAATTTTAATTCGATAGTTTCCCCCACATTTGGTCCATTAATGCATAGTTCTTGAGGTTGTACCTTGGGCCAGTTGCACTACACAATCCCAGAAGTGAGCAGCTAATATTCCTCCTAGAAATGCGTAGAAATTGCCTCCACAGCCTAACTGAACTACGCATTTTGAAGCACAAGCATGAAGCCTCCCTCTAGACTAGTAAAACCCTGCACTGCACTGAGACTCAGAGCTGCATTGCTCTCCAAAACTATGCAAACATGTCCAGTTGATTCCCCTAATGTTTGCCCTGCACTGCCTTCAGAAATTGCGCAGAAATGATCAGCAAGGCCTTTGCTTCCTTGCTCTACACTGTCTCCTGAAATTGTGCAGTCTTGTTCGATAGGTCCTCTATTGGCTTTCTCTGGACTACCTTAGGAAACTATGTGATTTTATCTCCAAGCTCAATGAATATTTTCTAGTTTTATAGGAGCATGTTGTTATCAACAAAAAATTGATCTAACCTAATTTACTAGATAGATCAAAGTACACCATGTAAAGCCAATTTTACCATAGTAAAATTGCTTTCACTATGAGAAATTACTTAATAAACCATCTTTGTTAAGTAATTTATAGTTAAACCAATGAATAATAATTAAATAAATCACTATTTATTTGATTTTCTTCTAGGAATAATTAATTAAACCATTGTTCATTTATTATTCCGTGCAATATTTGACCCAATCATGAAAAATAAATAGATAAATCATTAATTATCTTATTTTTCTCTAAGAATAATTAATTAATCACTAATTAATTATTCTTCTTTGTCAAATTTGACTAAATCCCTTAGGAATAGTTAAATAAATCCTTATTTACTTAATATTTATAAATAAAAATTTTAAATACTTTTTCCCTCCTAACCAAATATAATAAAATATTCCAACTAGTTATTCCAAGAATGGGGTTAATAATATTTTATTATTGCTCATTATTCAAGGATAACTCAATATTTTGTTATAAATAGAAGGGTTTTCCATTCATTATTCACTTTTGATTATTTTCATTGTTGCACTCACTATTGTAACTTCGATTATTTTCATTGTTTCACTCACTATTGTAACTCTAATTATTTTCATTGTCCCACAACATATTTTTGATGGGTTTACACATTATAGAGGAGAGAGACTCTATGCAAGTTGAAGACATTTGAGGATAGCCAAGAAGCCATCCCATAGAGGGGGGCTGCTAACATTTACTTGTTCCATTCACAGGTGTTATAATAAAACTATTCCTTGTATATATGGTTTCCATTGGATGATTGGAGTTATTACTATTTATTTTTTATGTTTAACTATGCTTGTCACATAGATAAGAATTCTAGCAGGTTTTGTTTATATCAGTTGATGCAAATCTACAATGTTTAGCAGCCATTTATATTGTTGAGATTATTTGTCATCCACAATCTTAAGTGGGTTCTTTTCATACAACTTTGAGAAGAAAACACTACACCACATGTTACAATCATTAAGGAAAGGATTGTGGTAACCCTAGGTTAGAGGGTTGCATAGGTCTATAGATGAAGTTGAGAATGTTTGTCAAGGATGTGCCGAGGGACGAGGAACCTTGAGAAGATAAGTCGAGTTCATGAGGAGGTAAGTTTCTCATTTTGTGTTAATATAATTACATTGATGATTGGACTATACAATGTTTGTTTTGAAACAACTGATGTTTATTGTATGATTTATTTGTTGTAGTGGCTACAAGCTAAATTTTGGTTTGCATGCAAATTTTGGAGCCTATAATGGATCCTGTGATCAATTTTTCCTTGGTTACTTATTGGTAAGATGATGATCTCAAGCCCCCTCCTTGATCTTAAGAGTTGTTCATGTTCTCATCTTTATGAAGCATGAGTCATCTTTGGGCATCAAGATTAGTGTTTGTCATGTAAAGGGAATTTTGTTCTCCTTTGAAAGGAAATATTTGTGGGTATGGGTTGTTCTCATTACATAAACATGTTTCACACTCACTTATAGAGCTATTTGTTGAAAATAATACTGAGAGGGTGGGTGAATCAGTATTATCAAACTCTTTTCAATTTATACAAATACTTGCAGATGAAACTTGTGTATACCTTATATTAATCTGTGTGTCATAACCTTATAACAAGAACAACAAAAATAGAACAATAGTCACACCAAAAAACACAATATATATGGTGGAAACCCAATGTGGGTAAAAACCACCTGCTGCAATATGTCTCTATCTTCTTTCAATTAGAAGCTTCTTTTTATAATGATTTTGTATTGGTGCAGTCCTTTACCAGTATGTAGGCTTCAACCTGCAGAAGGCTACAACCTTCTTTTTCTTCCAAGGACCTCGTTTCATAAATTTTCAGACTGGATCACAAGAATATCAATCAAACATCAAATAGATCTGAAATTACCCAACTTCCTTGTTCAAATACTGAATCAATAGCTTCTTAATACAGCAACCAAGCACAAATACAGAACCTTGAACTCAGCAGTAATAAGCAAAGGCAGCTAAAAATATTTCAAAGAGAAGTCAACTGGACTCCGTACCTCTGCACTTGTGGTGTCAACTAGACTCCGTACCTCCGCACCTGTGGCATCAACTGGACTGCGCACCTCCGCACCTGCGCCGTCAGCTGGACTATGCACCTCCACACCTGTGCCATATCTCGCCTGCGGACCTCTGGGTACAGACACTTTATCAGTCCTCAATTATACCCCAGACGGTCAGATTCACAGATCTGATCATACATCAAAGAGATCTCGAGCCATCAGTGCATCCCCTTATAATGCTTAGGTTTTCCTTGATTCAGATCCACCTATCAAACCGATCACCAGACTTTTAGATCTTGCTCTTAAGATATTCAACACACACAAGTGAAGTGGCCAAATGATCTCCTTCCCTTTTTATAGTCTAGGCCTTTCTCAAACCATGGACCAAAACCATAGAGATCCAATACTAGGGATCCAAAACCTAGGTTCAATATTTTAGATGCAAAACCACGGACCAAACCATAATATTTTCCATGTGCACATTTTTCTCTGCATGAAAGTCCATGCACTCTAGGTTCACACTTTTTTTTTGGAACGCATGCGAGCATATCTGCATCTTATGAGAAGCGCACCTGCACAGCCTGCCAATGTTCACACCTTTTGGATGGTGCACCTGCGGAACTCGAAAATAACACTGCTGCACTATAATTTGTCATCTGATTCCTTTGTCCTGCATCCCATGTATTCTGTCACATCAATTATTTCTTGTGTAGACTCATCTGGTTGTGAATAAGTGAATCAATCTTCTATGAGTGGGTTTCCATCAAGTACAACATATACAACATAATGCCAACACTATTTTCATGAAGGGTTTTGCATCAAGTAGAGTATGTTTTATATTTTATGGATGCTCTAAATTGTATCACTAAGTGTTCCAGTGTCTGATCATAGTCAAGTTCTATCACTATTTACATCAGTTTCAATAAATTCACAGTTAGCCAGTTTCTTGAGCAACCTAGCCTCATCTAGCTTTTCAGAACTACACACTTTGCTTCTACAACCCTCAAGATTTACCTTGCCTACTAGAACTACACAATGCATAGGAGCCCCAACCTTTTTTGGCATCCAAAACTACGCAGTGGTTTCCTCTAGTGTCCTTCCCTCTACTAGAACCCACTGTCTCCAGAATCTGTGCAGTGTTGTCCCTCAACTACTAAGTCTATCTTGCAACTTGAAACTACATAGATGTGTGTTCCTATGACCCCATCCCACAATGGTGCCTTTCATTCAGAAACTATGTAGTATTGTCCCTCAGCTGCCTAGTTTGTCTTGCATGCATAAACTACACAGAGGTGTGTGGTGAAGTAAAATTATAAGTGCGGACACAAAAAATTTCCTCTGGCCCGATAATGGGTCTAGCCGCAACAGATACATTTTATGGAATATTTCCTTAGGTTAGAACCAATTAAGAGGAACTAACTCTTAGTACACTTATCCCATCTGATGATGTCCTTGCTTGCTTGCGCTAGCTATCTCTCGCTTCCTTCTTCAAACACTTGAAACAAGTAAACAACAACAAACAACAACCTTGATAATACAAAAATTGTAACTCAACCTACTTAACAAGTCAAGAAACATTAAACCATGAATATGTGAGATTTCAAATCATGTAGGAAATCAATCGATAGTTGCATATATATTAAATCAAGAAGAGATTACAACCATTGTCTTGACGTTGTTGTTCTCCTCTGACAAGACCAGGTTCCCACACACTTATGCTAGCATTCCATGATGGCCTCAATCAACAATAGTTTTAAGGCTCTTCCTTTTAGGCTTCACTCCAAACGAAATCACACTTCTCCCTCACACAACTAGAGAGCTACAACTATGAATAGATTGTTGTTTACTCCAAACCAAAATAACACTAGCACACCAACATTAACACTAACTTCTGCTTGGGAAGATTGGAGGTTTGTATAAGATGAATGGATGGGAGATGGATCCTCTTCTCATGGGAGAAGTTCTTATCCCTTGAGGTATTTCCATTATTATAGGGGAAAGGAGCCCAAACTATCATCCTCGACCCCATCCAGCCAAACCATTTACCAAACTTTCATTATGAAGCTTCTAGAACTGGAAGCTTTGGCTCTTAATTTAAAAAACTTTTCATTACAATACCGGCACAACTAGAACATAGCCTAGTATCTTTGTTCAATGCTAGGGACAATGCTAATCTCTTCACATCGGCATGGGGAAGACAAGGGGCATTAGCACTAGTCTTGTAAACTGGGAAAAACAGAAGTTTCAAGGGAAATGGTGCAAAAGGGAATTGATATGCTCATGAAGAGGGAGACAATGGGGGTTTCTTTATGAAGGGAAAGCATGTAGGGTTCACTATAGAGGTCCTCTAGGATCAAGGAAGGGGGAGTATAGGGACAGTGACAAAATGTTGTGTAATAGGTGCCCCCTAAAGCGTGAAGGTCGAACTAGAGTGAGGGATGAAATGATTTATGAATCAATGCAGGGAACCGTAGTCAGATATTGGAAAACCTGAAAGCAAGCACAGATACATATACATAACTGAGAACTCTATCAAATGATACATGAATCGGGGCATGGACCCAACCATCTATAGAATGATCATGTAACCTAATCCAAGTATGGGTGCAACCATCTGTCAAAGAGGATCACATTGAAACCAAGGTATGGTTGCAGCTATCAAGTAATGAGAAGGATCACATATGATAACTCATGGTATGGTCAAAACCATCCATCTAAAAGAGAAATGTATATCAGCATAACCATGTCACATCACTTCGCAGCCTGGGCTTTTGGGATTTGAGTCCAGGGTCTTGCACTCCAACACGACCCGATCAAAGTACAAATTCTAACATGCGAATAGATGTGTTGACATTGAACATGCTAGAAAGCCACTTGATTACCAGTCAATGATGTAAATTATTAACAAGCATGAGAGAAATCACCAATAGTGACAATGGTCCTCAAGGTACTATCAACACAATCCATGGAATGTGAATAAAGGAACTGAAGTCAAACACCCGAGAAATCACTCGATCGAAAGCCAATGATGTGAACTTGTCATCGACTGCAACTTGCCATTAGGGCATGCAAGCTCTAAGGTACTGGAAGGGAGTCTCTCGGTCAACTTCCTGGATAATGAGCTAAAGTTGACAGGAAATGGTTGTGTCGAAGGAGGGCCATAATGTTTCCCACATCATTGACACGAGGCGAAAGGATGCAAAATGATTTTGGGTGATACAGAGGATCAGAGGTAAGTGTAATTGCAGAAGGACAAATCTTGAACATATCAGCGACACAACTAGAAGTTTGGTAGATTTTGGATCCATAGGATCGGTGTTCATGGTGACGTGGAAGAGATCAAATGGAAGGAAAAAATAAATGGCCCAACCCAGGAAGGTCAATGATATGAAGGAGGATATCCCAACCTGACATGAAGTAGAAAGTGTCGTGTTCAAGAGTGAGCCACCAACACAACTGATTAGATTTCCAAATTTTCTCCCACCGTTTCTGGCAAGTACCCCAATTATTTTTTAATCGCAAGCTTGAAGGGGATAACATATGCTTGGATTGTAATTTCATCCTTCAGACAAATCTGACCTAGTAAGTTTAATGATCCCTAGGAAGGAAGCTCATGTTTGTCATGATGACGAATCCGATGTCGTTTAATAGTTTAACGAGTCTGACAAAGGTGTAACTCGATATCTTTTTCACGTTTACAAAGTTTGAAAAAGACATGTAAAAAAAAACTCCACATGGTCCCTTTTCGTATGTTTGTGTCTCTCGAGACCAAAAAGGTAGAAAATGATACTTGAGAGAACCGCTTGATGATTTCATTCAAGGAGTACCTTTTTCGTAAATAGTACCTCCCAGTCCAAAAAGGGGTAAACTTATATTAGGTGCATGGCGTTTCGCATCCGTTAACAAGTTTGAAATGACAAGGACTCAGCCATCTTTTCGCTTTTAAAAGGTCGGAAAAGAGCTTGAAAGTGGACCCCCCATTTTATTCTCTTTTACGTGTCAAAAGAGAAAAATACTCGACAATCTTCTCACATGAGCTTAATGAGTCCTGAAAATAGCTGAAACATGACTCGCCATCATTGTCAAAAATCCATTACCTATCGCTGCGTAAAAAGGTAAAGTGTATTATCCAATTCTTGAGGCAAAATAAGTTAAAATATTTACAAAAACTTGATATTTTCATGAGAAAATGAATAAAAAGGAGAAAAGTAAACATATTTTTACCATTTACCATTTACCTTGTTGTGAAATTTTTTATACTCGCCTTTGCCCTAATTGTTTTGGAGCAAATTGTGGGAGATCTGGGAGGTCAATCGTTAAGTCACCAGTTACAGGTAAGAGCCGAAGCCTTGATCTCCATTTTCATTTCTTTTATTCCTATTTTAACTATTTTTTTGGTTTTTTAAGGGGGTTTTGCAAAAAAAAATTCACCCTCGGTTTGCATGAATTTCGGGCACACAATCCTGTTGACTGAGGATGATTAACAAAGCGAGGTGCGTTGTCAGCACAACTGTTTTTAAAACATTCACACTGACGCAATGAAATAGGGAAAAACCATATTTCCTCAAAAAATCACCATTAAAACTCAAAATGTATGGGCCAAGCATGATTTTTGACTCAAGTTAATGGCTTATGTAGGAAAGAATCACCGAAAATGGTGGATTAGAAAGACAGGGAACATGAGGATGTGGACACCCAGGCAATGAATGATCCAAATTTCCTGGTTTCTTTGAGGGCTTGTGGGCTCCTCAAATCCTTTCTCATTCCAGGGATGCAGGCCCAACTCAAGTTTCTTCCTTACTTGATTAGTCTTTGGGACACCAATTGGGAAATATTTGTCATTGGTGACCAAGAGCTGGAGTTGCAAACTTCAGATATATACTTCATCACTAGACTGTCCTGAAGAGGGGAACCAATTAACTTGTACGGGTCACCACTGATTGGGGCAAGCATATCTTCATTGCTTGCTGAACACTGCCCTGAGGCCATGAAATCTAAGAGTGGGAAGATTGATATTTCCAGTGTTCAGCAATAAATGAAGATATGCTTGCCCCAATCAATAGAGTGGCGGGGTCCCAGGTAGAGCATGAGACCAACAAGTTGAAGTTCCTATATGTTATTGATTATACAACACCTACGATCTTCAACTAGGTAGAGGCCATGGAGATCAAAATAAAGTGCCATCTAACCAAAGCTAAGGTGGGGAATCTAAAGAAATTTTTCTCCAGATCTGTGCTCATGACCTTCTTCTTGGAACGGGTGTGATTGTTCTAGTATCAGTTGACTGATGTAGATCCTCCAATGCCACATGATCCGCAGATGGCCCGCTGGAGTCATTTGATTCCCAAGATCATTGGGGTTTAGTACATGTCGTACAGACCTGCATTCTTTCATGGTTACGATGACAGAAGATCGTCATGGAGGACTGGCCATACAATGGCACCGACTTCTGTGGAGATCTAGATATGCCCTTACTAGATGGAGAGGATTTCGATGATGAAGGTAAAAAATCAACTTTTTCATTTTGAGATTTTTTAATTGTTTTTGGTATATATGTGCTTATAACATTTCTTTTGTTAATGCAAGCATTGGACCAGAGCAGCCTACTGGGATGACCCTGATAGCTAGGCGAGTCCCTCGCTCGATTGATGTTGTTGCCCTTCTCAAGAGGGGAGTGACAATGAGGAGGAAATTGCGAGGAACCTTGAGGGTTTGACTCATGGTATCCTGGGGTAGGCTCTGGTAGGAGACTATCCACATCAGTACCAGAGACACATGGTGGGAGTCTCAGATCAGATCCATCGATTGCTGACTCGTGTTGCATGAGTTGTATCATGCTACCACAATAACCATGATGATTAGTTCCTAGGTCCAACACTTACATATTTTTAGGCCTACGTGCCATAGATATATGAGGCCTACAAGCCACCAATGTTATTTTGGACACACATATTATTTGTTGGGGTTTTGATGTATCAAACATTATCACCATATATATATA
>APFE030147423.1:69759-134970 GCA_000404065.3 Pinus taeda
TTAATCTTTTCACATGTTTTGTAAATGTCTATCCAACACATAATTAGCTAATGCATTTGTCAATGTATTCATATGACTAGGAATATGATGATATGTAATGTAATCAAAATGTCTTTCCAGTAGACAAATACGTAGATACATTCTCAATATTTGACAGTTTCTAACAGAATATTGCCTATTGAGTTGAAGGACGACAAGTTGTGAAGCCAGGTTGACAAACAACTCTCTAATGTCAAGAGCAATAGCTTCTCACAATAGTTCGATGACTACACTGTATTCAACAATATTGTTAGTTGTATGACCTAGACAGATACCTTGAAGGTCAATCAACTCACCGTTAGGGTCATAAATAGCCCATGTCGTGGATAATTGGCCCTGGGTACTATGCCAAGCACCATCAACGAAACCGATTTTGGGAGTCGCAAATATTTGCAAATCAAGAAAAGCATAGTAAACAGGAAAGTTGTTTGAAAACTAACACACAAAGCTACACTGAACAAAAATAATGGCACACTAATGTACATAAGTAACCATGCAAGATGACCTAAGCATATTACTTCTTGAGGTAAATCCTATTTTAAGGCTTATCTAGAGGATTTCATTCATAATCAATAAGCTCATAAGCTCCTTTATGTAAAACATGTTTCACAATGTAGGGCCCATGCCACATGGGTTTGAACTTGCCTGTCCCCAACTTATCATTAGCTTGGTCGTATAATAAGACCAAATCACCCTCAAAGAACATGCAAGGGGAGACTGACTGATCGAAATGGGATTTTACTTGTTTCTTTTGTGCTTCGATGACCAAAGTAGCGAGACGATGAGTCTCATCCAGTCATTCTAAATATAAGGGGCATTCCTCCTCAAGTGATGTTTCAGGGAGGAGTTCAACAACTAACTTGAGTGAGGGAATCTCGCATTCGATCGGCAATGTTGCTTCCAAACCATAGACTAGCCGGAAAGGTGTGAAACTAGTTACATCTTTGGTTGAGATTTGGTAGGCCCACAAACTTGAAAAGAGCATGAGATGCCAGTTTGACTTGTGCATCCCAATAGTACACTGAAGCATTGTGGCAAAAACCTTGTTCATGGCTTCAACTTGGCCATTGGCCTAAGGGTAATATGGGTTCAAGCCATCATGGTGCAAGCCCAATGTGGATGTCAGCTCAGCCATCATGTGATCTGAGAAATGGGAGCCATGGTCTATGACGATGGCTTGAGGTATGCCGAACTTGGAAATAACATGGTTGAAAAGGAATTGAGCCATCGCCTTACCATCCACAAAGTATGTAGGCATCGCTTCGGCCCATTTGGTGAAATAATCCATAGCGACGATAATATAGCCATGGCCCTCGGCTAAACGAGGGTTACATGTCATATAATCGATGCCTCATTTGGAAAAAGGACCAATGGTAATGACGAGGTGTAGGTGAGCAGGTGGGACATGTATCTTGCATTGGTAAATTTGGCATTCATGGCACTTGAGAATAACAAGAATGTACTCTTTCAAAAGAGATAGCCAGAAATAACCAGCGCAAAGGATTTTTTGAAAAGTAGTTTAACCAAACATATGACCACCACATGCCCTGGAGTGGCAATCATTGAGAAATATTTCTACTTCTTCAATTGTAAGGCATCAACGAAGAACTAAATTGACACTGACATGGTATAAAGTATCGTCATTTATATGATAGGGTTGGGAGTGATGCCGAATCCTTCGGCAATCATCCTTAGTCAACACAGACCAGAACATGGATGTCTGGAGATACATGACGATATCACCATATCATGGATCAAGGGCGTTAATTAGGAAAAGAGTCTCATCCACAATCTATTCATCGGCACCAGTAGGGAAAGACTTAGAGGGAAGGGAACAAATCAATTCGGCGAAAACGAGTGACTTCTTAGATTTGGTAGTAGTAAATATCAAATCAAATTCTTGTAGGATCATGATCCATTTATAATATTTCCCCCCCAACAACTGATGAGTCAGGATATAGGTCATGGGGTTGCATTCAGAAATCACTGTAGTCATGCATAGAAGGATGTAGTGTCGAAAGTGTTGAATAGCCTGGACAGTGACCAAAGTGAACTTCTCAACATGTACATAATGCTTTCAGTGTCAAGGAGATTATGATTAAGGTAGTAGATAACATGTTCTTTGCCTTCATTGTCATCTTGGGCCGAGACCATGGAAATGGTGCTAGGGGCTGCGAGGTAAAGGAAGTAATCTTGATAATAATCCAGTGGGTGCAACAAAGGAGCATTTACGAGGATGGCCTTAAGATCATCAAAATATCTTTGGGCCACCTCATCCCAGACAAAGGGAGTTCCTTGTTTTAGAAACCAGGTAAATCCTATAGCTAGCCAAACATAATTCGGTATAAAACGACAGAGAAAGTTGGCCTTTTCTTGCAGTCTTTGGAGTTGGTGTAGTGAATATGGAAGGGGTAAGTTTACAATGGCCTCCACTTTCAGCAGATCAAGGAAAATACCATCCTTGGAAATGATGAATCCAAGGAATCATCCAGATTCTACACAGAAAACACAATTGTGCAGGTTTAACCAAATGTTATAGTGTCTAGTGCAAAAACATCTGCCGAAGATGGTTCGAGCGATCGTGGCACTTACGCGAATGAGTGGGAAGGTCATCTAAGTAAGGCTGGAGAATTTTGAGAATATCATGAAACACATAGGAAATTTCCCATTGAAACGTAGCCCCAACATTTTTGATGTTGGAAGGGAGCTTTTTGTATGCCAACATACCCCACAAACAGATAAAAGTTTTCTTTTCTTGATCGGTCGGTGATATGTTGATCTCGTTGTAACCAGGAAAACCATCCATAAAGGAAACGATCTCGCTCCCAGCATATTCATCAATGATTTGATCAATGAAGGGAGTAGGATAGTTATATTTAGGAAAAGCACGATTTAGATCTCGATAATCAATGCAAATGCAGATCATGCCCTGTTTTTTAGTCACCGACACAATATTGGACAACCAGTCTATAAGAGGGATGGGACAGATGAACCTAGCTTTGAGAAGTTTTTCAAATTCACCCTTAATAGCAGCGCCCTTCCTAGGGTGCATTGGGTAGAGCCGTTGGTGAACGGGCTTCGAGTGTGGATAAGTTGGTATTTCATGCACTACAATACTAGGATCAATGCAAGGCATTTCTTCATAGGACCACGGAAACACATCACGGAATTCCTAAAATAGATGAGTATAAGTCTTGATCTCATCTGGAGAACAAGATACCCCAATATGAACATGTTCAACGATACGAGGCTTGATAGAAATATCAATCGACATTGTTTGGGTAATATTACCCGAATTTCCTTCCGACCTGTTAACATTCAGGTTGTCCCTAAGCACCTAAAGGGATACGGCCGAGGTAACCACAAACCAATCTTTGGATTACAGGTTCTAGCCTACCTGCAATCAGAGAGGGCTCTCTCTTGATGATTTAGCTTTGTTGATGATGATTTTAGGCTAGTTATTAGGTTCAATGGGTTTTATTTATGTTTGGATGGTGTTTGGATGGAAGGAAGATGCTTTTAAGGAGAGAGGCATGCATAGAGTGATAAGTTTCAAACCATTGGGCATGGAGTCAAGGACTAGTGCTACAGGTATGCTTTCCTGATCACAAAAGGAACATGGAGCAAGGTAGCAACACATGAAACATCCTTCAAGCTAAAGAGATAGAGTGAAACATAGGGAATGAGAGGCAATTAAGAATTTCTCAATCATCTTAACAGAGGGAAGGAAAAATGAGCTCTATCTAGGGGCAGTTAAGAATCCCTGGATAACTGTCATACATGGTGAATTAGGGAAAATATGAGCCAGGTGGAATTCATATTTATGCCTAAAATAGATGAAAAACATAAAGAAACAGTAGAAATTAAACATAGAGTGCAATTAAACAAATTCTAAGCTAATCTTTCTTTCTGCTATTTAGATAATGATTTATGAATGGAAAAAAGAGGTAAAAAGCACTTATTGGGTCATGTACCAGCACAAGAATTCCACAATCACTCTTCAACCATTAAACAAAGTAAACAATTCCTTCTCCAATCTTGTAAGCAGTCTTTGATTATAGAAATTATCAGATATACAGTGCGAGTCTCTACTTAGGCAAAACATCCAACCAACAAAAACCAACCTTCATTACATTGTTCAGGGCGGTCTTTGTAGGGTAAATATCCAAAAATATTTATTACAGCCGACCTCAACAGGTCTGCGGAAAAAACGCTTTTAAATGTAAACTTGTGCTGAAATTAAATGCAAGTAAATATCTATTGAGTTGCGCCAGAAGCAGCTGGATCAAAATGAGTTGACATGGTGTCCTTGGGGGATTGATGCAGTGTTTCTTCAATAACTGTGCTTCGAGCTTTGGTCCACTGATCTTATGTGGGTTTTAATGTGCAGTCACTGTGATGATGAGCTTTGAATGGTTCCTTAACTGCTTCTTGACTTTTAAGGATTTCTTTTAATGTTTTATTCGCCTCGAGCCTTGAGAAGATATTCACTATTACACTTTGCCACAACATTGATACTCTTTGATGTGGATTTTGGCTTCACATTTTCTCTGATACTCTTTAATGCCTGAATCGGGCCTCTCTCTTTCTTCTGATACGTAAAACCCGCAAAATTGGACCTTTTCTGCCCTTTTCGGCGCAAAAACGGCTGAGGAATCAAAGGATTCCCCAAAGATTCCCCACGTTGGCCTGTTTCCTGTAGCGATGCATGATTAGTGCTAAGCGCTAATTGTGCATCAAAAAATGCCTCATAATTTGAATCTGGGCCTCCTAAGATGCTCGTTCGTGCTTGCGCGCCCTTCTTTGGCGGGTGACGTCAGTGGTGGGTCCTGGTACAGTGGATGACGTCAGTGGCGTGACATGGCAGAGTGTCTTGGGAGAGCGTTGGATGGTGCGGTGCCTTATATGTTTTTGCAATGCGATAGCGATAACTGAAATGCTGCAATTTGCGATGAATTTGCAGTGAAACATGTCTTAATGATAAATCATGTTTTAAACGAAATATTTGAATAAATGGAGGAATGCGGCGAGGAAGTATTTGTGATGCGATATGCTCTCTTGATGCGATAGCAATGTTGCATCGGAGCAAAAAGGAAGCGGTATGCATTTCGGGAACATGACTCTTGCGACCACCGATTGCCGACTTGTGATATCGCATCGGCTAAAAGGGGAAGGGGCATATATATGTGGCATATCTAATTTTGATACGCCGATTGCGAAATGGCATTGACGGAGCATCCATCGGGGAGGACAAAAAACGGGCAACATTTAGCCTTGAGAGCTCCGACTGTGATATCACGTCGGAGGGGGTCCAAAGGGATCGGAAGAATGTTAAGGCAGTCGGAGGAAAAGCATCATATAGACCCCAAAAAACTCATCCTAATCTCAAGGGGTCGAATCCATGAGAAGAAGAGCTATTTCTAACAAGATCTAAACTGGAAACAAGAAAATAGGGTGGTCAAAGTGACTCATCCCTAACCCAAACAAACTGATACATTACACCTCATGAACTTGTTTTACATGATGAATCTACCCTAGTAGGCTCTAGAAGAATCATAATTACATTTAACTGATCGATTAAAAATATACAATCATGATCTTCCATGGTGAAAGTGAAAATTGGGACAAAACAATGAAAATCTAGACAATTTGTCAACCGCGCAGTGACCCTAGTAAACGCGTTGCGACCCTAGTCAAACACACAATGTCCTCTTCAAAATGACCTTTGATCACCTTTCTGATGTCTAAATATAGCCCAGGATAGCTCATTGGAAAGCTTATATTGTTTAGTTTCTATAACGGTCCATGGTTTTCAAAATGGGCTTCATGTACACCTCCAAAATTGCAATCTCCCAAAACTTCTCAAACGCCTAACAACCAGGCTAAAAAAGAGGCAAAAAGGTGATTTTTCGGTAGTTTTTGACCCTTTTGGCTGACCAATTTTGTTCAAAATTATTAGAAAAAGTACAGGGTGCATTTCCTCATCATTTTTAATCCAAAAATGCTAACCATTTTCGCATTGGATGCCCCCAAAAAAAGCGCATTGTCCTAGGTGTTGCGCGTTTGACCATGTTGACTGTGCTGAAATTTCTTCAAACAACACAACAAAACATATCTTGCTAAAATTGTTTACAAATGGCCAAAATTGGTGGGATGATAGATGGATATATGTTTTAGGCATGGAGTGATGCCTCAGAAAGGATATCCAACCTCTTTTTCTCCTCTTTCTTGGTTAAAGCCTCAATCTTTGCATGAGCTCTTTTGAGCTTGGCTCTTGCAATGTTGTCTCTCATAGCATAGTGCTTCGCCATACTTCTATGAATATCATTTTCCTTATTATCCTTACCTAGGAGGTTCTCCAGATGATCATTTACCTTCTCAAGCCAATGTTCTCTATTTTCATTTACCATCTTGGCAAATTGCTCATTCAAGGTGAGTTGATTTGCCATTTCTTCCTCCCTTTTCCATTCCTACTCCAACGCTATTTTTAGGCCTCTAGTCCTTGGCTTTATTCTTGGAATATATTCATCAAGTGGCTCACCATACTATCCATATGCCTCATCAAGTAAGGCCTTTTCCTTTTCAACCTCTCTCTTTGCCTTTCTAAGCTGAATCCCCATGAGCTCATTTTTGACCTCAAACTGCCTATTTTCCTGCTCATAGTAGGAGATGATCCATTTGGCCCTTTGCAGGTTGACCTTGAGCTCTCCTATGAGTGCATCATTCTCCTTGATGACAATATATATGCTTTTACTATCATCCTGTTCATTAGATTCAACTAATTGAAAGTCATGCTCTATCTCATGGAGTTCTTCCTCCTGCTGTTGGATCTTTGCCTCTACAACTTTTTCCTTACCCTTCTGTACCTTCTTTGTCAATGAATAAGGCAAGGCCCCTCCCAAAATTAGTGTGGCAAACACTTTCCTATGTCCTTTCTAATAGGTATGTGCCAAGATACCTAAACCAACCCTTTTGGGCTTGCTGCTCTTAGCATGCTCAATATGCTCTTGCTCAGTTCCTTTATCTCTGTCGGGTCAGTGAATAGGATGATGAAAAGATGATGATGGAGGTGATGGTGTGGTTGACTCATGAGATGAAGATGAATGATGTAAAGGTTGAGGTGGAGAAATGGAGGTGTGTGGATGAGAGGATTAAGGGGCTTCTTTTCCATGCTGAATAGGTGGGACTGTGAAAAGGTCATTGGATATGAAAGTGTCCCATGCAATGTTAAACTAATCAAGGTGGTGTAGGACTATCATCTTGATGAGAGAATGGTGAAATATGTTATGCATTTGATGATCAAAATATTTCCTTCGAGAAATGTATGACATCTTATCAATATCCAGCTAAAGATAGTAGGGTAGATTGAGCATTATGACTCTTGTGAAATGCATGAGTAACCAAATATGATAGGGATAGAGCCTAGAAAACATGCCCTCACATGCGAAGTACTTCATGATGATTTTCATCATAGGAACATATCTTTCTAGGAGGTAAGAGAAAGGAAAAATCTTCCTCCTTTCATTCTTGTGGTTGGGTTTAAGATATGGCTCATAGTAGCAGTAATCCAAATCTACATGTTTAAATCATTTTTCCCCAACATTTGGGATCCTAGTAGCAGTTAATATGATAGCATAAGGTATGGTAAAGGTGACACCGGCAAGGGTTGCTTGGTTGTCACGGAGGTTGATGATGAACTATCTGGTCAATTTAGAATGATGCTGTGTCCTTTCCACCTTCTCACAAAACTCAAAACAACCCATATGTTTGAAGCTTGTAACAGTGATGGGAGATGCCATGAGTTCTCTAGTGTTTATTGGCTCATATATAATAATTTTTCCTCCTTTCTTATATTTCCTCCTCTATTGTGTTTCTTCCTCACTCTGACTTTAGTGTTCTTCTTCTGCCATGATTTTTTGCTATCAAAACCCCACAAAAATGGTAGAATGGACTATGGGTATGGGAAATGTGGAATGATGTGAGGAGAGATAATGAGAAGGAGATGGGGATGTGTGGAATGAGGGAGGTGATAGGGGATAGTTGTTAAGTGAAGGGGTATGAAATGTGTTTTGAGATGGTGGGAATGTATGACTAGGGTTTGATGTTAGGAATAACAACAAACAATCTAAACCCTACGTAGGTGAATAATGGAGGGAAGGAGTGAGTAAATTTTCCACCAACCTAGTTTTCTAGAGTATATGATGACCAACTTGGAAACTTGGTGGTGATGGAGGATTTCTAGCATGTTTTAGCTCCTTCCAGGCAAACGCACAATGACCTAGTTAAACGCGCAACGACCTCTATAGTAGTGCAACACCATTGTAAATAACATTGGGATCTCTGGAAAATATGCAGCGACCTTTACAGGAGCACATCGACTAGGCTAAATGCACAATGACCCTACTGAATGCATCCTCTCACTCCGTTTTTCCCAAATTCACCTTAAAATCACCAATTTTCTTTTGCTAAGGAGTTGTGAGAGTGCTAGAGTGCAAATGAGTCTTTCATGAGTGTCTTGAGAGGCTTTATACTTGAATTGACTTTAATTTATGAGTTTGCATACCCACTTTCTAAAGTTCTTTGTCATTTTTCAAATTCTCACTTTAATTCCTTTTTCACTTGCTGACCCTTTTTTTCTCTTGATAGGTGGATGATGCTTGATTGAATTGATTCCTTTAATGGTTTCATTTCTTGCAGCAAGGAGACATGATTGGGAAACATTGGGAACATTTACTACATATAATGACTTAAATTACATCAAAAAATATAAGAAAACTAAAATACTCTATTTATGAAAATTACATCAATGACAAAAGATTTCATACAATCACTATGGCTTATTGAAAATTAATTTTATTTATTGGTAATCCTCATATCTTTTTTTCCCTTTATTGACATTTCAAATCATGCTTTTGACCTTGGAAATGAACCCTAAAACCTAATTTAAAGACAACTACCTCAATTGAATAACAATTTAACAGAAAATGACGCAGGAGGTCAATTGAACAAAAATTAAACAACAATTGAACAAAAAATGACGTAGGAGATCGATGGACAACTGTCAATGGACTATTTTAACATGACCTGATAGAATGATTAAAAATTCAGTATGAGACACCTAAAATGAAAATGCAAAGAGAAGATCTGATCCCTAATGTAAGTATGCATATACTGACACTGACATTGGCTCCATTGGAGATGGTAGCTCCTTGGATGTGCCAAGAACACCATAGACCAAGTAGCCATATCCATTTGGCATGGAGTAAAAAAAAAATCAATCTGAAATACATGACTAAATATTGATGACTCAAAGACACAAACTGACTTTTACTCAACTAAAAACTGACTCAAAATGGAGCTTATTCAATAAAACCTATTATAACTGTTCCATTCATCACCTTGTTCAAGTGAAATGAAACAACCAATGCAACCAAGTAAGCATTCTGGTTGTTGTTTGAGTTCTCTACAAGTGCTTGTTTATGAGCAAGAAGATAGAACTACTAAAGGAAACTCCCATGAAAATTTGTCAATAGATTTAATCTTGATGAAATTTCAAAGTACGAGCCCACCTGTTGACCTCAAGAATGCTTTTAAAGTATCTTCATAGGAATACATATTGATTTCTAGCCCATATAATATGTTACTTCTCTGCTCTAGGTAGTCTTCATACTTTCGTTTTAAAATTTTCATAACATCTATGTTTTCTTTCTTTGATGTGTGCAGCAAATTGACAAAAGGATCTTGAAACTCATGAATGACTAATTTTTCTTGATGATCAACAACAACAAAAAAAATCTTCTTCATTACTCTCTTGATATGACTGCAAATCTTGGTATGAGCTTTGTAATGAAACTCCTACTAAATAAGACAATGAAGCCAGTTGTCGGATCAAATTTATATCAACATTCTTTCTAGGCTCATAGTTAGCTAATGGAGAAGGACTTTTACTACATATATCATCCAACACATTAGCTATTGGGTCATGAAAAACTTGCAAAGATTGTTGCAACCTATTTTCCATCAATTTTAATGGCTGCATGACACTCTACAAGATGCTCATCCTTTGCCTTAGAGATATTATAACAATTTTTCTTTAAAAATTGAAATGTTTCAAAACATAGTGGTACAGAGTCATCTTGCATCATTTGATCATATGTTTTAGCTACCAAGCCTTTATCTACAATTTGAAATTCAATGGAACTCAGTCACTGTAAATCTAGAGCTAGGGAGGCTTCTATGTCACAAATGATTTCCTCGACCAATTCATGAGAAGGTTTATCCTTTATAATGTTGACCATTCACTTATCTGCTTGCTTATAGTTTTCTCTAATTTTTACAAATGAGGAGAAATAGAAGGGTAAGGAGCTCTGATCAAAATTTTGATTATCCTCTTGATTATCAAGATCAAAACGCAATGAGTGCTAATTTCTGATCACATCAAAGTTACATCTAATGAACTGAAATGAAGTAAAAAAAAGAGGAAAAGATCCTTCACTTACTTCCAAATTTTATGCACTTTCCTCATCACTGTCATAGCTGATATGCTTCAGCTGATTACTACATTCGAGCTACTGAAACTGAACTTCCTCCTCCCACAAACCAACTATTGATTGCTCTGCAAGGTTAGCTTCTATTTAGAGAACCTAATAATTTTCGTACTGATCAAACTTTGGCAAATAATAAATATAAGTAATGTCACCAATCATACACATTATATCATTAGATTGTTTCACCTCGGATTGATCTACAAATCCATTTTCAAATCTATGGTAGCCAGGATTAGCAAGAAATTTTTTAGGGCTAGCAATCTTTTCTTTTTTTGGGATAGGTGGGTCATGGTGATCTTGAATAGAAAATTCATCTCTTGAGGTGATTGTTTGCATCATTTATTCCATTTTAATTACCAAAATGTCAAGCTTTACCTCTGAAAATGTTAGGTGCTCTACAATGTTCTCTCTCTCTTCTTCCTTCATATTTGCCCTTCCAATCAACAAATTAGCCTTTACATCTACTACATTGTTCTGCATCTCTTCAGGTGTTTCAAGGTTCCATTCCCTTAGCTGAAACTCTATTTCTAGATCAAAGGCATCTAGGTAGTGCAAGAGAGTGGATCCAGGAGGAGGCCATATATTAGTAGGCGTCAAAAAATAGACTTGTTTAAACCTAGCAGAAAATTGTTGTATTGTCTCCCTTGGAAGTCTTTTCAGCTGGTTATACTCTTCTAGAATCAAGAAATGGTTTTTTTGACCACCCACTTATTGAGGAAAACTTTGACGAACTGCTGGAAATCTGAGATGCTTGCATCAGGAAGGTTTTTGAACCAATTCTTAAGTTTTCCTTGCAAACAAAGAGTGAATAGCCTGATACTGACATCCTCTTTGTCGACTTCAAAAAGGTTGAGGAAAGTATCAAAATTATGCATATGTCTCTCAGCAGTGATACTATCATATTCACCATAAAACCTTGGCAAGTATATTTAATGATTTTTAGGGAAAGCATGGAGAATAGGAGGTAACATGAGTGGTTTGTATCGATCTGGAATTTTATAAGGTGTAGGAGTATATATAGAAGTTGCAGAATTAATATTGGTCTCTTTAGGCTCATCTATTTGAAGATGATCATCATAAGATTTGGAATAAGGGTCTTTATAAAGATCAAAGGCATACGAAGAATTTGTCTTCACAATCTTTAAAGGGAAGGAATCACATCCAGGTCTAGGATATTTTCTCAAATATAGTATACCTTGTAAAACCATTTAGACATTCTAGGGAAAACAGAAAAAATAATTGATGACAAAGAACATAATGTCTTGGATGAAATTCCAACTTGAATACCCAATCTTTCCATATTGTCCTTTCATGTTTTTGTTGGTCAGGTTCATCCTCTAATGGATTCTTTGGATATGATCTCAAAACTGATTTGGAATCGCCAGGTGAATGATTTCAACCTTCTTGTGTCTGATCATTGTCCACCATCAAAAATCAGATATAGATTTGAACTTTGATGATATTTCCCAGGGAATGTGAAACCTTTCGCTCGTTCACTAGTATGGTCACCACTATGTTATCACCTGGATTGAACCTCAAGCCGAAGGAAGGCAATGCCAGGGTAACCACAAATCATGCTTAGCCAAGTAGCTAGCCCTACTAGGCCAGGAGAGGGCTCTCTCTGTAAGGATCTTAGCCAAAATGACTGGATCAAGAAAATGATATTAGGCTAGGTATAGTAGCACAAGGTTTGATTTGATCTGAAGGGGTTTTGTTGGATCAGGAGGAGCCAGATAGTTTGGGCAAGTAACTTAGGTCAAAATTACAAGGTTTCGATGGAGCAAGGTAGGCACAAGGCTCAACACTCTAGGGTTTGATGGGTGAGGTGATTTCAAGACAGATGAGGAGCTACAAAGAGCATGTAAGAAACATGGATTCTTCCTAAACTGAAGAAAACATTAACTGTGAATATTTTCCCAAAAAAGAGCATAAATATTATGGGTTCTGCCTATCAACCTGAAAACATCCACTTAAAAGAAATGAAATAATTGATGAAGTAAAAAAAACATTTTCACATATGATTACAATACAAAAAATTGAACTGAACATCATACCAGATGGATCCCAAAGAAATAGCTACAACTTTTCATTAATCTCCTGCTGAAAACTGATACAAAATGATGTCTACCTCAAAAACTAAGCATCCAACTAAGTCCAACCTCTACAATGACTGAGGAAAAACATCATATAGAACCCAAAAAACTCATCCTAAGATCAAGGGGTCGAATCCATGAGAAGAGTAGTTGTTTCTAACAAGATCTGAACTACAAACAAGAAAACAGGGTGGTCAAAGTGACTCATCCCTAACCCAAACAAACTGATACATTACGCCTCATGAACTTGTTTTACGTGATGAATCTACCCTAGTAAGCTCTATAAGCATCATAACTACATTTAACTGATCAATTAAAAAGATAAAATCTTGATTTTCCATGGTGAAAGTGAAAACTGGGACAAAATAGTGAAAAATTGGACAATTTCTCAAATGCACAGTGACCCTGGTAAACACGTAGCGATCCTGGTCAAACGCACAATGTCCTCTTCAAGATGACCTTTGACTGCCTTTGTGATGTCCAAAGCTAGCCCATGATAGCTCATTGGAAATATTATCTTGTCTAGTTTCTAGAACTTCACTTGGTTTTCAAAATGGACATCATTTACCCCTTCAAAATTGCAATTTCCCAAGATTTCTCAAACGCGTAGTGACCAGGCTAGAAAGAGGAAAAAAGGTGATTTTTTGGTAGTTTTTGACCCTTTTGTTTGACTATTTTTACTCCAAGTTCTTAGAAAAAGTACAGGGCGCATGTCCTCATCATTTTGAATCCAAAAATGCTGACCATTTTCTCATTGGATTCCCCAAACAAAAGCGTAGCATCCTAGGTGTTGCACGTTTGACCATGCTGACTATGCCAAAATTTCTTCAAAAAACACAGCAAAACATATCTTGCTAAAACTGTTCAAAAATGGCCAAAATTGGTGGGATGACAGATGGCTATATGTTTGAGGCATGGAGTGATGCCTCAGCAATGATATCCAACCTCTTTTTCTCCTCTTGCTTGGTCAAAGCCTCAATCTTTGTATGAGCTCTTTTGAGCTTAGCTCTTGCAATTTTGTCTCTCATAACATAGCACTTTATCATCCTTCTTTGAATATCATTGTCCTTCTTGGCCTTGCCTAGGAGGTTCTTGTTGGGTTGTGCAATAGGTATAAATTTACCTTTGATTACATTATTGTTTTCCTCCATTTTATGCATTTGTGCGATGATGTAATAAGATTTTGATATAATTTCGATAGAAAGTGAACATAATTTCTTTTGATACAATTTGGTTGTTAAAACTAACTTTCGTTGCTTCTTATGAAGAGATTAGCAAATGGGACAACTGTTGTTCAATCTATTGAACAACAAAGGCTAAACAAGGAGAAAAAGGCGCGTCTTGTGCAGTCAAGTTGAGAAGAGAATTAGGAGGATCACAAGATGGAAGATTGTCTGATAATAGTATTTGGTTGTGAATTACTCAGTATCTCCTAATCCTAAGGAATCACAATTATCTCTTTTCCTCTTTGACTATAATAGGGGAAAAACGAATAGAATAGAACAACTTTTGCCTTTTTTCTTTGACTGTAATTGTAAGAGACAAAGAATTATTTTTAAGAACACATTGTTACTGTAATAACATTCGTAGTTAATGAGTAATATATAATTTGTGTTTCAGGTTGGTCATGATATTCTAAGTAATTAGGTAGTAATCACTGATGGCTTGGGCCCGGTCACTGGTGGATTTCACTACTTTTCCCTGTGTTATATTTTTACCTTTTTATTGCAAGTATAATTACTTTGTTTTATAGGTTTATGATTGATCTATTTGATATATAAAGCACTGGTGTTGAGTTTGCACATTTTGCACATTATTTCTTATCTCTGTTGATTGGCTGCATTTATTTGTATCGTAGATTGATTTAATTATTAGATAAGAGTTATTTCTTCTTAAGTGAGAGCCAAATTATTATTGGTTAGCTCAGATGCATTACTGTTTCTATTTAGATAAAAGAGCTCTATTACTGCTATAGTGCACTTGGTGGATGTGCTTATGGCTTGTATTTGCAATTAGAGCTTTCTGATTAAGATTGATTTTTGATGCTTGAATAGTTTGATTTCTTGAAAGTTACAGGTTTGGTAGTTTGTGGTTTGATCCATTTACTCTTGTATTGAAATCAGTAAGTTATTTTAGAGCATTACTCTCTGTAGATCCAACGATTTCCATCACTTGCACATACTATGTACACTCTTGAAGCAAAAAGACTTACCCAGGTCAATAATTAATGTGAGGCATTTAGGAGTTCTAAAAGACATCTTATATGTGCCCAACATTTTGGCGCCATTGTCGAGGAGAGTGTTTCTATTTCACAGAAGGCGATGTATGTTTGATGTTTGTTTGTTGTGAAATAATTTGGTATTCAAAATGAAAGGTAAGAGCCTATGTACGAGCAAGTAAAGTGCTTGCTCCTTTGCCCGCTTTTCAGAAAAATTACATAGGAATTGAAGTAGAAATAAATATTTGTATTTCTATATGAATGACTAAGAAGAAAATAGTAGAAAAAGATATAACTCCTCTGCCCAGATCTGAAAAATCTAAGGGATCTGTGCCCCTTGGACGATCAACCTTCATTAACGAAATCATAAGGAAAGTTGAGTCTCAGTCATCAGTAGGACCCCAAACCATTTCTACAAGAAATCCTACTATAACCCTTCAAGCCGTAGGATCTCCATCTGTAGCTAACGCCGAGATTCACAACAAGACTAAAGGGTCTGAACAGAGTTTTTAGAACACTGAAAATTCATAACCTAGCCCTTTACAAGAAGGGAATTCTTGCAACCTCCGTGAAGGAGAAGGAGAAACAGGTAGTGCTAAAAAGATCAAATCATCAGAACCCAAATCTCCTGAAGTAATAGTTTAACATAGGACACCCAGTATTCCAGACCAAGGTAGTGTTGTTAAAATCATTCTAAAAGTATCTTCTGAACCCCCCAGGAAAAAATCTCCGGCTTTGGAAATCCCTGAAGGATATTGGCACATTTTTGACCAAATGGCTCATAATCAACAACAACCTTAGACCTCTACATTACAATACCCTATTGTTGGTACAGTTGTCAATGCTCCCATGAAAGCTATTCCACTACAAAATATTCCTACCTTCCATGGGCTAACTTCAGAGGATCCTGATGCATTCCTTTTCGAATTTGATGTTTTATGTAGGGGATATGATTACACTACCGACCCCTAGAAGCTGAAACTGTTTCCCTCTACTCTGAAGGGAGCAACTTTTCATTGGTTTATGGGGCTTGGTGGAGGTACCATTACTGATTGGGAGCAAATGAAAACAACCTTTCTAAAAAATACCAAGATTATTGCCGAACCAAAGAACTAAAGGATGAAATCTTTCAAATGGTAGCTAATACTAACAAGACTCTTGAAAAATATGTATAATGTTTTCAATAGAATCTACAAAGATCTCCTTATGCAAATTTGCCTCCTAAAGTTCTTAAAACTACGATGATCAAAGGTATGAAAGACCAATGGGTAGAAACACTGAATTTATTGGGGAAGGGTAATATTTATCAAGAGAATTATGATGATATTATACAATTGTGCATTAGGTGCTCCAGAGGTAGTACAAGGCTAAAACAAACCAGATGCAATGCGATCATCAGAGACAGTAGAGCCTTAAGAGGAAGCATTACACGAGTTGAAATCGGCAATCTGCTAGAATATTTCAAGGCTGATATCTTGGCGACCCTAACAACATAATTGGATATCATGCAAGCTAAAAAAAAGTAGGCCGGAGCATAGCAGAATCTGGCTATTTTCTGTCCATGCTGTAGAAAGAAACACAATCCTAGAGAGCATCTGTTAGATATAATACAAACATGCACCATTTGCATGAAGGATCAAGCTACGAAAATTTTTCCATTGCTTCCTATATTAAAAGTAGTTTTCAAGGAAGTAGAAGAGGAAGTGGAACTAGTATATCTACTAAACCAGCGTCATCAATGGCAAGCATGTCTGACAGGTATGTCTACAAAACCATCTTCAACTTTTCCTTCTTCGCAATTTAATTCTCAACAGTATTTAGGGGCAGCATGGAAGAACCAACCACCTTTGTCTACCTGGCTACCTCAAGCATTCTCTATGCTACCATGGCCCAACCAATCAAATCCAATTAATAATTGGCCAAATTCCTCTTACCCTCCACCATTCTGGCAGAACAACCCATTTTCCTCTTAATGGTCTCCTTCTACCTCACAAAATTAGAACTGGCAACCAAATTGGCAATGATCTGCAAACCAACCCATGGGAACAGCTCCTCTGCCTCAACCAACCTTACTAGCACCTTCGACATTGCAGCAAAATCCTCAACCTAATATATGATCATAACTCCCAGCTCAACCAAATCCAAATCTGAACAACAGATCAATCTAGTTAGTACAAAGTATTGATAGTTTGGACCCTGAAGTTGAGTCGAGAGAATGTAATGAACTTAAGTTAAGATCTAGATGTATAATCGCTCTAGATGAGGAACAAAATATGCAACTTGAGGTTAAAGAAATGCATTTGAATAAGCCTTTGACTGTAGATAACCAGCAAACAAAACAAGGAGAAGATACAGTCAGGCAGAAAGATCCTGAATCAATTATAATTACTTCTCCCCCATTCCCAGAAAGATTGATAATACCCCGACCAATTGAATATCTTGACTTTGATCTTTTGGGTGAACTCAAAAATCTCTGTATAAAAATACGCCTCCTCCAGGCAGTTCAAGATATTCTAATATATGCTAAAACCATTAAAGAGTTGTGTGCAAAGAAGTCTGTGAGGAAAACAAAAATAATACCAACTTTCCATGTCATCGAAACTTTGTCTGATTTATTACTAGGCAAAGAGACACCTGTAAAATACAAAGACCTAGGGAATCCCATTGTAACAGTCCAAATAAATGGCTGCTCTTTTCCCAATGCTTTAGTTGACTTTGGGGTAGCCATTAACAATCTTACAACAGAAACTTGCGAAGTGCTTGGCATCAAAACCTTAGAACCAACCACTACCTTGCTGGAACTTGCTGACCATTCAGTCATTAGGCCAGAAGGGACATTAGAAGATGTGATGGTTTCTATGGAATCTTGGGAATATCCATCAGATTTTTTTATTATTAACCCCAAAAATTAGCTAGATGGACATCCCTTAATACTGGAAAGTCCATGGCTAGCAAAAATGGATGCTTATATAGGATGCCGAATAGGTAGTACGACAACAACCAGAGGGAATGCTGTCAAGAATCTAGCTTTATACCCTCCTACTAAGCCAAGCCTGACCATTTTAAAAAATAGGAAACAACCAGCAACATATTTAAAAGAAATTAGTCATTCACCATTGACTGTGGTAGATGCACATGAATTCAAAAATCAAATAGAAGATGATGTCATTAACACCTTTATCAATCACCCTACTGCACCGTCTAATTTGAGATGTCACATGATTGAAGTAATCCTTGAAAATGAGATTGAATAAGATTCCTTGAGAGACATCAATGACCAACCGATACCAACAACCACTATCTATAATAGTAAGCTTATTGAAATCGAGCAAGGGAAAATCTTGAACATTAATAGTAATCTGAGTAATGACCAGCAACAGAAACTTATCCAAATCCTTAGGAAATATAAAGGGGCTTTTGCATGGGACTACCCAGACATGAAAGGGATTCACCCTTAGTTATGCATGCACCACATCTACATTGAAAAATATGCAAGACCTATTCGACAGCCACAACGTAGATTAAATCCTCATCTAAAGGATATTGTGAAAGAAGAGCTTCAAAAACTATTAGATGTGAATTTTATTTATCCTATATCTGATAGTAAATGGGTTTCTCCATTAACAGTTGTCCCCAAAAAGAATGGAAAATGGTGGATATGCGTTGACTACGGAGAACTTAACAAAGAAATGCAAAAAGACCATTTCCCCCTTCCATTTATCGACCAGGTCATTGATACACTGGCAGGAAAGAAATTCTTCTTTTTCATGGATGGCTTCAATGGCTACAACCAAATTCAAATTGCCCCTGAAGACTAAGATAAAACTACTTTCACCTACCCTTGGGGAACATTTGCTTATAGGGTATTTCCTTTCGGATTGTGCAACGCACCTGCTACATTCCAAAGAGCCATACTCAGTATTTTTGCAGACTTGATAAATGAAGGATTGGAAGTGTACATGGACGATTTCACACCCTATGGAGATGACATTGATTAGGCATTACAAACATTGGAGAAATTCCTAGAACGTTGTATTGCTACTAGGCTATTCTTAAGTCATGAGAAGTGTCATATGATGATGACAGAGGGCCTGATATGGGGTCATTTCATTTTAGCAGCAGGAATTCAGGTAGATCCAACAAAGATACAAGTTATCCTCTTATTAGCTACTCCCTGCACTCAAATAGAGGTAAGAAGTTTTTTTGGATTTGCTAGATATTATCATAGATTTATAAAGAATTTTTCACAAATTGTTGCACCTTTATATGCCTTGACAAGAAATGTTGATTTTATATGGACTGATAAATGTGACATTGCCTTCACAGATTTGAAACGGTTAGTATCAACAACATTAGTATTACGAGGCCCAAATCGGGATATACCTTTCCAGATTTCATCATATGCATCAGATACAACCATTGGAGTTGTTCTTGGCCAAGAAGAAGATAAGAAACCTTACGCTATATATTACTTTAGCAAAAACCTTACTCTTGCTAAGTTAAATTATACAGTAACAGAAAAGGAGTTTCTAGCTGTTGTTTATTCTATAAACAAATTTAGACACTATATAACTAGATATCCTGTATTTCTATATACTGATCACTCTACCATTAAATATCTGGCCAACAAACCAATTACAAATGGAATAGTGACTCATTGGTTACTACTTTTGCAAGAATTTGACATAACTATAAGGGCTTGACCAGGGAAGGAGAACCTCATAGCAGACTTCCTCTCCCGAGTGCCAAGAATAGATGATATATTGGCAGTGGATGATCAGTTCTCAAATGAAAATTTGTTTGTTGTAGCCATAAAAATGCCATGGTATGTAGATGTAGCAAATTACTTATCAATGGGAAAATTGCCCAAAAATTTGATACCCAGGGAAAGGAAATTGATTGTTCAGCGTAGCCCTCATTTCTCTTGGATTGGAGGATACCTTTTCCACATAGGATCTGATATGCACATTAGCAAGTGCATCAAGTAGGATGAAATTTATGATATCCTAAAAGCCTGCCATGATGGACATTGCAGTGGACACTTTGCAGACTGCAGAACTAGACATAAAATTCTACAGATGGGCTACTACTGGCCCACTATTTTTAAAGATGCTAAGAAATTTGTCTAGGCATGTGATATTTGCCAAAGGATGGGCCGCTCTGGCCAATTTCATGAAATTCCCCTACATCCACAGCTGGTGAAAGAACCCTTTGAGCATTAGGCAATAGATTTCATTGGGCCACTAAAACCACCATCCAACTAGAAATCATATATATTTGTTGTAACAGATTACGTGACTAAGTGGGTGGAAGCAATAGCGTTGCCAAGAGCAATAGAGGAAATCATTATTAACTTTCTTTTCAAAATTTTTGAGCAGTATGGCTTACCTAGAGAAGCAATTACTAATGGGGGACAACAATTCGTGGGTCAAAAGATTGTTGCTACATTGAGAAATCATCATATTACACACAGAATTACTTCCCCGTATCACTCGTAGGCAAACGGGCAGGTGGAGAGCACCAACAAAGTTATCGAATCTATTATAACAAATAAAGTTTCATTACATCGATGAGACTGGAGTGCTTGACTACCAGAGGCCTTGTGGGTGTATCACACAACTTGGAGAAACATTATTGGATACTCTCTGAATCAACTAGTATTTGGTAAAGAACCCATTTTTTCCATAGAATTTGAAATACAAACACTAAGGACAGCCCAGGAAGTGTGACTAGATTTAATTGAAGCCTAGGTTAATAGGTTACAGCAGATGAACGAATTAGATGAATTTCGCCTACTAGCTCTACAATGTATGACACTTATTCAACATTAAAGAGCCAAATGGCATGATGCCCTGATTAAGAAAAAGACATTTCATGAGGTTGACTGGGCACTCCTTTATGATTCCAGGTTTCACGAATTCCCTAGAAAACTACAGACTAGGTGGTTAGGCCTCTATGAAATAAACCAAGTACATGACAATGCCACTCTTACACTGACCACCATTGATGGGTCTAGTTCTTCTTTTAAAGTGAATGGGCATCGGGTGCGCCTATACCAAAAACCACTTACTAGAGAATCTTTCTACCAGCAGATACGTGAGGACCCCACCATGGAAGTTTTAACTATAGAAGGCAATCCTTTGGCATCTTCATCTTTATAAAATTTATTTCTTCTCTATAAAATATGTAAATACTATTGCTGATTTGATTTGATTTGATTTTTATTTTTCTCTGCTTATTTTGTTTTTTAATTAATTGAACAACTGTTGTTCAATCCAATTGAACAACACTTTCTCTTTGGCATGATTTTGTTGTTCAATCTATTGAACAAAACTTTATTTTTTACGTTGTTTTGTTGTTCATATAATTGAACAATTGTTGTTCAATCTGTTAAACAACTACTATTCAATCCAATTGAACATCACTTTCTTTCTCTTTTGTGTTTTTTTGCTGTTAAGTTAATTTAACAACTGTTGTTCAGTCTATTGAACAATCGATGTTCAATCTATTGAACAGCTATTGTTCAATACAATTGAACAACACTTTCTTTTTTGCATTGTCTTGTTGTTCAATCCAATTGAATAGCGCTTTCTTTTTGCGTTATTTTGTTCTTCAATTAATTGAACAACTGTTTTTCAATCTATTGAACAGCCGATGTTCAATCCAATTGAACAACACTTTATTTTTTTGCGTTGTTTTGTTGTTCAGTTAATTGAACAACTGCTATTCAATCTATTGAACAATTGTTGTTCAATCTATTGAACAGTAGCTGTTCAAATCCAATTGAACAACTGTTGTTCAATTCCAATTGAACAAAAAAAAAAATCTTTTGTGTGATTGCTCTTCACTTGTCTGAACGATTGATGTTTACTGAAATTTTCAGCCCCATTTTTCTTTTGTTTTTTATTTTTCTTTTCATGGCATGAAGTACACTACTTTTATGAGGACAAGAATTTATGGATTCTATTGGAGGGAGTTAATACCATTAATGTTATGATCTTTAACAAGACAACTTCCTGATGATATATTCTTTTCAAAGAAAGGGACACAGTTATTTATATACTACTTTGTTGCATAACTTTTGTTGTACTTGATACTAATTGATCATCTTAATACCATGCTAGTTCCACCCTTCTTGGTTATAATCTTCTCTGTCTTTAATAAATAAGACTATGGGTATACTTTTTATTGATATGTTAAACTTCTTCCACCATCCCTGCTCGTAAGGAGTATTGAGCCTCCCTCTATTTAACATAAAAATGTGTATAACAAACAATTTTTATTTTATTATATTTATTTTATTATTATATTTTATTTTGATTTATTTTATTTTTTTATTTTATTTTATTTTAATTTATTTTTTTTATTTTATTTTATTTATTTTTATTTTTTTTTTTTTTTTTTTTTTTTTCTGATGGAGGATAGGGGGTCTCATTATGAGCTAGCCTACCATGTTCATAAGGTTGTAGCAAAGTGACATTCCCACTATGGACACCCCACCAGGGCTATGATCCATTGGATAGCCAAAATATCCTTGGAATAGGAGGTCTCATCACAAGCCGACCTGATCACTTTACCTACATCCTAGTGAATGCTAGTATGGTCATTTGGTTACCACAGTAGCATACTGATCTCTTCTATAGAACAACACTATAACTCTCCATTTATAAATTGAGGATCCTAGCTCATATGGGTTGAAAAGAAACCCTGTCGACACTATGGACACCTGCTGGCAGCAAAGGCTTTGCTTATGGTATTGAAGTTATATCTTATCTTCAATTATTACTATATTACCCTCTTCTTATTCTTTCTTTTTATAGGATAAGTTATTTCCTTAGTTTTTCCCCGTTTTTGAACCTTTATGCATGAAATATTGTTTTTCGATTAAATGCATCATTCTCGGCTAGAATAACCATCAGTAGAGCATTTTTTTTGGCACATTGTTGTCCTTTTCTTTCTAGCATAACTTATCATCAATCTAAGCGCCTTATCTTTTATTCATAACTATTGTTACACACTCCGCTCTCATTTTAACCATACCTCTTGTCCTCTTATCGTTTATATGCATACTCTATTTCATTTAATGTCATACTGTTCTTTCCCTTGCCTTGCCATTAGAACACCCCTTTCGCTATCTACTCGGTCATAAGTGACCTCTCTTTTCAAGGAGGGGGAGGATACCCACAACACTTTTGCAGGCGCTATATTTATTCCGGTTACTGGACTTTATATGTTGCTATGATATCCTATGATCAAATGGCATGTGGCAGTATGATAGTCTTAGAATTAATATCATTAATTATCATGGAAATTCCACTTGAAATTTTGGAATTTAGTTGTTATGTTTACTTATTGTTCTATTTTACCAAAGAAATTGTCGTTCTCTGTTGCATTTTTGCTGTGTTAACCTTTGAAAATTGTAGATCGAATATTGGGAGAATTCGAGCATTATGGGTGGAAAATCAGTTTGCCGAGAACCCTCAGTGTTGGAAATTTCTGACAGAGCTAGGGAAATTCTAGTGTGCGTAGGATGGATTTCATATTTCACCAAGCTTCAGACCCCTAACAGTGAAATTGCTCTTGAATTTTTACAACACTTACGGAATGGGCAGTCCACAGTAAAAGGTGTAAGCATAACAATATCAGAAGTTGTGATAGCTGAGGTTTTTGGGTTGTCGGTAGAAGGAGAAGCATGGATAGAAAAGCATGTAATGTTGCATGACATAGTGGATATTTTCAAAGATGTAGGTGAAGAGATAACCCGAAAAGGCAAGGGCATTCAACTGTCCTCTCCGGGAGAACCATGGTGCTAATTGGTGAGTATCATCCAATAGTACATTACCTGTGATGGTTAACGAGATGTGGTAAAACCACGGAAACCTAAACTTCTAGCCATTTTAAGGCAAAATCTTACTGTCAATTTGCCATTTTTCTTAAATTCATTGTTGCATGATATAGTTAATAGAGTAAGATGGGCTAAACATATTGATACTGTAGTTAGTCATAATGGGTTTATCAGACTAATTCTTAGTCACAGTCTTGCTCAGTAGGATTTAACTTGGGATAATTTTATAACTGCACCAGAGATTAGGCCAGACCCTATAATCCAAAATTCTGCAACCTTGGAAATTGAACAACAGAACCCTGTTTCGAAGAGGAAAAGAATTGCCTGTATAGTAACATGACCTACTAAGCGCAAGCGTTTTGTGAAGACAAATCCATTTCAAAGGACTTTTGTAGATCCTCGGGGTCGTGCCAAGCGCCCGATAGAGCCATCTACTCCAAATTTTGTACATGACTTTGAACCTGAATAGGAGGAAGAATGCAACTCTAAACCCGAACAGGAGGAAGAATGCAACTCTAAACCCGAACAGGAGGAAGAATGCAACTTTGAACCAGAATAGGAGGAAGAACCTAATTCTGGACATGAACAGGAGGAAGAACACAATTCTGAACCAGAATAGGAGGAAGAGCATGATTCTGACCCAGAACAAAGGGAAGCACAATACTTTTCTCAAGATGATGGTGAACCAGAAAATGAAGCAGGGCCTTCTCAAACACTACCCATGAGCCCCCGAGATGATTTCTTGCAAGAATTTGAGGAAGGGATGGCCCAGGTCCTTGCAAATTTGAGCACATATATACAACCTAAAGGATTAATTGACCAGAGCATGAACAACTCTCAATCCATAGAGGATTATGGTCACATGGAAATTTTACCTTCCCTAAAAGTTGCAGACCGGGACGAGGAAGTGGATATAGGAGGAATTCATGAATCTGGTAACCAGTCAGGTGACACGGTTATAGTAGAAGATAGCCAAGACGAGCACTAAGGCCCCTCAGACATAAAGGGTATTGATAAACCTATTCCTACAAAGGATGCTTCTCAGAAGAAGCAAGTGGCTAAAATAAAGTTAAGAAAATTGAAGAAGAACCAGAAGCTTCAGAAAATGGTTAGGCATCTCCGTCAGAAATTAAAAGAAGTTGTAAATAAGGAAGCTCGGAGCATTATTCCTGAGTTAGTCACTATGGCCACACAGACAGAAGTATGTGAAAGTAAGGTAATAGGAACCCAGACTAAATATATTTCTACTCAAATGGTAGCAACACAAACAAGCTTTCATATATATTTGATAGATATTGCTATTCAGACGAAGGGTTTACCCTCTCACAAAAAAAGCACCCAGACAAAAGAAATATTCGATAATGCTTCATTAATTAGAGATCCTATTCTTCTAGAGTTACAGGAGGAGATGGTACAGGCCCAACTTGCTTTAGCGTAATGTAAGAAGGAGACATTCCTCTACAAAAGTACTAGGAACTGCAGAAGCAATTCAATGATTTGTCCATAATTGAGGATGAAACTTTTGCTAAGTCAAGGCACAAGGAAGAAAAACTGAGGAACGTAAAAGCCAAGCTAGATAAGGTTGTGGGTCAGATTGATGCTATTTTCTCTTTATATTCTGATGTCTTATCTTGTAGATCTCCTGCTAAAAACTATGCTCTATTTTTATTGGAGAGATATTCACTGTTGAAGATTAAATTTGTTAAGGCTAGCAAGTTAGTTGAATTGAAGACAACTGAAGAATTCATAAAATATTGTAAGGAGCATGGGATAAAAGTCCAAAATCTTCTCTATGAACTTTATTTGCATAACTTTTATTAGATGGGGAGGTGGATAACAATCCTAGCCCTTCTATTGGGGACATTCAGTTCCAAGCCTTCATTTCCTTCGTAGTAAACCAACTTAAGTGGTCAAGGGCTTATAACATCTTTCAAAGGAAAGAACATGGACTAGATTTGTGGGTAAGTGGTGAGCCTACTCAACCCTTGCATGTTTTTGTAACACGAGAGGTTCATGGAATAGGAGGGAGTAATTAAGAACATGAGGCCTATACATAAAGAAATTGTGCAAGCAGGAAGAGCGTATTTCTTGTCGATTCAGGAGAGGTCCTTATTTGTATCCAAACAGAGATGGATAGTCTCCACCAATAGTGTCAAGAACAGAGAATCGTTTCGCTACAAGAAATTTAAAGCTGCCTCAAGAAATTTTGTCACATACAGTAATATTATCTTGAGGGAAGAACCACATTGGCTAGGATGTCGATTTAGGAGCCATGTTATTTGGTACCCTCCTAAAGGGTACTGTTTTGATTATGAGCTACCTGACAGTCATAAGGGGATAGCCTTTGAAAATTTAATACAAAAGCATGGTTTTAGGTTGTATAAGGAAAAAGTCTTTCCTGCTTACTCTTTAACTACATTACATTATAACTACTTACTTTCATGAGGACATGAAACAAGGTAACTAGGGGAGTATGTTGGGCCTTGTAACAGGTATAAATTTACCCTTGATTACATTATCATTTTCCTCCTTTTTATGCATTTGTGCCATGATGTAAGAAGATTTCAATAGAATTTCGATATAATGTGAATGTAATAGCTTTTGATACGATTTGGTTGTCAAACCTAATTTTCGTTTCTTTTTATTTAGAGATTAGCGAATGGGACCACTGTTGTTCAATCTATTGAACAAAAAAGGCTAAACAAGGAGAAACGAGTGTGTCTTGTGTGGTCAAGTTGAGAATAGAATCAGGAGGATCAGCGCAAGATGGAAGATTGTCTAATAATAGTATTTGGTCGTGAATTTGTAAGGATCTCCTGATCCTAAGGAATCACAGTTATCTCTTTTCCTCTTTGACTATAAGAGGGGAAAAACGAATAGAGTAGAACAACCTTTTCCTTTTTAATTCGATTATAATTGTAAGAGATAGAGGATTATTCTGAAGAACACATAATTACTGTAATGACGTTTCGATTTAATGAGTAATATATAATTTGTGTTTCAGTTTGTTCGCGATATTCTAAGTAACTAGGTAGTAATCACTGGCGGCTTGGGCCTGGTCACTGGTGGATTTCACTACTTTTCTCTGTGTTATATTTTTACCTTTTTACTATAAGTCTAATTACTTTGTTTAATAGTTTTACAATTGATCTATTTGATATATAAACCACTGGGTTTGAGTATGTTCATTCTACACGTTATTTCTTATCTCTGTTGATTGGCTGCATTTATTTGTATTGTAGATTGATTTAATTATTAGATAAGAGTTATTTCTTGCTAAGTGAGAGCTAGAGTATTATTGGTTATATTAGATGCATTATTATTTCTATTTCGCTGAAAGAGCTCTGTTACCACTACACTACACTTGGCTGGTGTGCTTATGGCTTGTATTTGCAATTAGAGCTTTTTGATTAAGATTTAGCTTTGATAATTGAAAATTTTAATTTCTTGGAAGTTATAGGTTTGGTAGTTTATGGTTTGATCCGTTTACTCTTGTATTGAAATCAATAAGTTATTTTAGAGCATTACTCTATGTAGATCCAACAATTTCCATCACTTGCACATACTGTGTATGCTCTTGAAACAAAAAGGCTTATGCAGGTTAATAATTAATGTGAAGCATTTAGGAGTTCTAAAAGACATCTTATATGCACCCAATAATTCTCTAGATGATCATTTACCTTCTTAAGCCAATATTCTTGGTTTTCATTTACCATCTTGGCAAATTGCTCATTCAGGTGAGATGATTGGCCATTTCTTCCTCCATTTTCCCTTCCTGCTCCAAGGCTCTTTTCAGGCCTCTAGTCCTTGGCCTTATTCTTGGCACCTTTTCATCAAGTGGCTCACCATACTATCCATATGCCTCATCAAGTAAGGCCTTTTCATTTTCAGCCTCTCCATTTGCCTTTCTGAGTTGAATCTCCATGAGCTCATTTTTGACCTCAAACTGCCAATTTTCCTGCTCATAGTAGGAAATGATCCATTTGGCCCTTTGCAATTTGACCTCAAGCTCTCCTATGAGTGCATCCTTCTCCTTGATGACAATAGCTATGCTTTTATTGTCATCATGTTCATCAGATTCAAATAATTGAAAATCATGCTCTTTCTCATGGAGGTCTTCCTTCTACTGTTGGACCTTTGCCTCTATAACTTTTTCCTTACCCTTCTGTACCTGCTTTTTCGATGAAGAAGGAAAGGCCCCTCCCACAATTAGTAGGGCAAACACTTGCCTATGCCCTCTCTGATAGGTATGTGCCAAGGTACCTAAACCAATCCTTTTGGGCTTGCTACACTCACCATGCTCAATATGCTCCTACTTAGTTCCTTTATCTCTACCGAGTGAATGAATAGGCTGATGAAAAGTTGATGATGGAGGTGTGTGGATGAGAGGATGAAGGGGCTTCTTTCCCATGTTGAATAGGTGGGATTGTGAAAATCTCATTGGATATGAAAGTGTCCCATGCAATGTTAAACTGATCAAGGTGGTGTAGGACTATCATCTTGATGAGAGAATGGTGAAATATGCTATGCATTTGATGATCATGATCTTTACTTTAGGCAATGTATGACATCTTATCAATATCCCAATAAAGATAGTAGGGCAGGTTGAGAATTCTAACTCTTGTGAAATGCATGAGTAACCGAGTATGATAGGAATAGAGCCTAGAAAACTTGCCCTCACATGTGAAGCAATTCATGATGATTTTCATTATAGGAACATATCTATCTACGAGGTAAGAGAAAGGAAAAATCCTACTCATTTCATTCTTTTGGTTGGGTTTAAGATATGGCTCATAGTAGCAGTAATCCAAATCTACCTGTTTAAACCATTTTTGCCCAAAATCTGGGATCCCAATAGCAGTTGATATGATAGCATAAGATATGGTAAAGGTGACACCAGCAAGGGTTGCTCAGTTGTCATGGAGGTTGATGATGAACTGTTTGGTCAATTTAGAATGATGTTGTGTCCTTTCCACCTTCTCACAAAACTCAAAACAGCACATATGTTTAAAGCTTGTGACAGTGATGGGAGATTCCATGAGTTCTCTGGTGTTTGTTGGCTCATATATGATAATTTTCCCTCCTTTCTTATATCTCCTCCTCTGTTGTGTTTCTACATCACTCTAACTTTGGTGTTCTTCTTCTCCCATGATTTGTTGCAATGAAAACTAGGGAAATGGTAGAATGAACTATGGGTATGGGAAATGTGGAATGATGTGAGGAGGTATGATAAGAAGGAGATGGGGATGTGTGGAATGAGGGAGGTGATAGGGGATAGTTTTTAAGTGAAGGGGGAATACTAATGAAAGCTAGGAAATGTGTTTTGAGATGGTGGGAATGTATGACTAGGGTTTGATTTGAGGAATAACAACAAACAATGTAAACCCTATGTAGGTGAATAATGGGGGGAAGGAGTGAGTAAATTTGCCACCAACCTGATTTTCTGAAGTATATGATGACCAACTTGGAAACTTGGTGGCGATGGAGGGTTTCTAGCATGTTTTAGCTCCCTCCAGGCAAACATGCAGTGACCTCTATAGGAGCGCAGGGTCGTTGTAAATAACACTTGGATCTCTAGCAAACATACAATGACCTTTATAGGAGCACAATGACCAGGCTAAATGCATAGCGACCCTGCTGAACGCATCCTCTCACTCTATTTTGTGCAAATTTGCCTTAAAATCACCAATTTTCTTTTGCTAAGAAGTTGTGAGAGTGCTAGAGTGCAAATGAGGCTTTCATGAGTGCCTTGAGAGGATTTATACTTGAATTGATTTTAATTTATTAGTTTGCATAACCACTTTCTAAAGTTCTTTTTCATTTTTCAAATTCTTGCTTTAATGCCTTTTTGACTTTCTGACCCTTTTTTTCTCTTGACAGGTGGATGATACTTTGATTGAACTGATTTCTTCAATGGTTTCATTTCTTGCAGCAAGGAGACATGTTTGGGCAGCATTGGGAACATTTATTACATATAATGACTTAAATTACATCAAAAAATATAAGAAAACTAAAATACTCTATTTTCATCTCAAAAACATGTTTTTTCATCTCAAAAACATGTTTTTGAGATGAAAATTACATCAGTGACAAAAGATCTTTATACAATCATTATGACTTATTGACAATTACTCTTTGTTTATTGGTCATCCTCATACCTTTGCCTCCCTTTATTTAGATTTGAAATCATGCTTTTGACCTTGGAAATGAACCCTAAAACCTAATGGAAGGACAAGTACCTCAATTGAATAGCAAATGATGCAGGAGTTCAATTGAAAAACAATTTAATAGCTATTGAATAGCAAATGATGCAGGAGGTCAATGGATAACTATTAGTGGACCATTTAACATGACCTAATGGAATGATTAAAAATTTTGTATGAGACATCTAAAATGAAAATGAAAAGAGCATATTTAATCCCTGATGGAAGTATGCATATACTGACACTAGCAAGTGGAAAAGTTCCCATTAAGGAAGAATCTTTAAAAATACCTGCCCCCACACTCTCATAGGGAGCACCAGTGTGCTTGGCATATAGAACATTGCCATCCAAGGAGGAAGAGGCAAAGAAAGATAGTTGGTCGATGGTCACAATATTCCCTTGATGGGGAAAACTAATCACACGAAATAGGGAGGAGGCTATGGCATGCATGGCATGGGTCTAGCTTTAGACGAGTAGAAGATTATAATTGATATTGGCATCAATAATTTCTACCTTGACTTGCATTGTCTTGCCTTCCAGAGTGACGGAAAGGTTAGGTAAGACACCAAAGGGTCGTGAATCATGCCCATTGAAAGCTTCCAAAGTGTTCAGAGATTGGTTCAAAGCAAGAGAACCAATAGCCTTCTAGCATGCGGTTGACATGATGCAAGTGGAAGCACCTTCATCGATGACAGTATGGAAAGGAAATCTGATGAGGGAGGTGTAGAACATGGTTCTCTAGATCAAAACATGTCAAATTGGAATCGGTGGGATCGATGCCCCCGATACCTGACAACAAATATTTCCGCTCTGATGGGTAGCTTTGGAGCACCTCGAGAGCTGACATAGTTGATGGCACCTGAGCCAAATATTCAACAATATTATCATGATGAGCGGCTTAGGCATTAGGATTGTAAGAAGATTTCCACAACACACCTCGACATGGTGGTCGTATAGCGGAATCAAGGTTAGGGCGCTCGATATGAAGAGGGCTAGAACTCGGGGTAGAAGAAGAAGGTGCAACTTATTTATATTTCCCAGCGACCAAAGTAGGATTTTGATAATCTTTCGATCTAGTAGCCACATTAATAGGCGAACTCAACATGAACACTTGAGATCCTGAGGAAGTAGATGATTGAGGTTGTTCTACCATTTGGGTCTACTGAGATACAAATGGCTCTTTGAGGATAGTAGGGGTCCCTTTGAGCAAGCGGCTAACTTTGGATTGTCACAGAAAATCCTTAGTGTAGTGATCTTCCTCGTAAATGAGGTAGGGATACTTAGGTTTTCGTTGTGAAGATTCCCCAATAGAAGATTTGGGAGGACCCTATTTTGGGGCATCCACTTTACCCTTGCCTTTTCCTTTCTTCTTAACTTTCGAGGATTTTTCTGCTTCAGTGGACTGGACATTGTGGACCTCTTAGGTTTTACTAGGGCCAGGTGAATTTTGGGATGAACTATTAGGAACAGTATTTGAGACCGAATTCTGTTTGGAAGAATATTTAGCAGGGGTTTGGGATACTGAACCAATAACTCCATTAACATGAGGTACAACTTGGGACTTTGATGTTGCTGGATCAGGTGATGGGTGCGGAGAATCGGGTAATAACTCATACAAAGTGCCAGAGTGAGAGTAAACTAGATCTAAGTACTGGGCACGAGCGATGGCTTGCTCTTTAGTAACACATCCACCACCCATATCTATATCGTGAGAAATTGGGGCCACGAATGATTTAGTGAACCATTCAGTGAGCAACTAATCAGCAATCTCAAATTTGATCAGGCGACGTCTACGTCTCCATTCATGGATGTGATCAGAGATGTGTGTCACAGTGTCTTGCTTAAGCAATGTGAGAAAATAGGTGCCAGTTTCATAGCGAACCGGTAACTAAAAATATGTGAGGAAAGCCATGGCTAAAGAGTTAAGTCAAGGTAAGTACTTCGATGCAGCTTGATGTACCACTTGGCTGTAGTGCCTGTGAGGGTTCATTGAAAAAAATAGAGATGAATGGAATTGTCAAAATATGAGTTCAATGAGCACCAGAGGTGATATGTCATCACATGGGCCTAAGGATCTTCTTTAGATTTCCCATCAAACTTTAGACAATCGCTTGGTATCTTGGATGGCACCGAAGGCCAGTATGGCAAATGAAGGATTGGATCATTCGTAAGGCAAGATATATCTGGAAACTCGAGTGTGGCCAAGAATGGCAATTGGGTATTAAATGACATGGGAGGTCGATAAGTGGGTCTGAAAGGAGGAGTCCATCCCTATTGGTAAGGATTTTGGCCCCACAGTGGGGGATTTTGGCCATATGGCATCTGAGGTTGTCCCCATTGTAGATTACCTTGACCATAGGGAAGATTTTGACCTTGAATACCTTGGAACTGTCCAGCCATAGGTTGCTGATAAGCAACGTATGGGTTAAAAGAATATTGAGCCTACTGACCTTGGACATCTGGATATTAGACCTGTTGTCCTTGAACATATGGTTGATGGACTTGTTTTCCCTCAACAAGAGGATTTTGGACTTGCTATCTTTGGGCATAAGGTTGATACAGTTGTTGCCCTTGGACATAAGCATTCTGTACCTGCTGCCCTTGACCAAAAGGATTTTGGTCCTTTTGACCTAGGGCATTAGGGTTTTGTACCTGATGCCCTTGGCTAGAAGGATTCTAGACCTACTGACCTAGGGCATTAGGATTTTGGGATTGTTGCCGTAGGACTTGACCCTGGTCTTACCCTTGCAAGGGTTTCCCCTGCCGATATGTATACAAAAGGTTGTTGGTGCCCTAGTTGGTTTTGTTGTTGCAAGGGTTGACCTTGTGGTTGCAAAATTTGTCCCTAAGGCTAAAGAGGTTGGCCCTGTGAGGACATGGGTTGGGATGTGTGTGACGCATATTGCATCTGCTACTGCACAGTTTTTTTCAACTCTTGCAAGGGTTGACCTTGCGGTTGTTGCAATTGACCTTGCTGTGGGATCATTTTCTCTTGTAGTTGCGTGGATAGCCCTTGCTGCAACAAAGGTTTCCCTTGTGGTAACAAAGGCTTCCTTATTGTTGTAGGGGATGTCCTTATTATTGCAAGGGTACTTGAACAGTGTCGAGGAAATTTCTGAAGTGAATCTGGCCATGGCCACCCCGGAAGGTGGATGAGCCAGGCTGAATGTACTGCCTAGACTGAAGGGTGTAAGGTTGATTAACCATTCCTTGAGAAACATATGGAATGTAAGGAGTTTGGTATTGGACTCGAGCCCCAGAGGTTTTTTGATATTGAACATTGCTCGATCCAGATGGACCAACAGGATTCTGAACCTGTTGGTACTGGACATTGCCTGATCTAGTAGGATCAACGGGATTATGGATAATACTAGAAGAGGGTTGTTTCATACCAACCATGTGAGCTTGTGAGCCACTCACATTGGTGGCACCTGACACCATAGAAACATTCATTTTTTCCCCCCAGGTGGTGGCATGGCTTGGCTACTGACTAGAGGGATGGAAGAACTGACAAAGACATTCTTCAAAACTATCAGTTGTGCCTGACTGGTAATTGGAATTGATGATACAAGGGTATTTAGAATGGTGGTTTGCACCGAGACTAAAATAACATCTTCTTTCGAATTCATGTTCGCAATGAATAGACCTGAAGTAGGCATGGCACCTGATGCCCAAATAGGGTTATGGTAAAGTGATGAGGCACTAGGTGTACCTGAAACCAACTATGCCAAAGACACATAGTTGGGTGGCAAACTGGCAGGAATACCCTCGGTATAGGGAAAACCCTCAGGAGGAAAAGGCCGCTCTTCCTCCTCAACAATGTGTGGAGTAGAAACTTTGAACTCTTATGGAGAGGTGACTAGAGCATCACCTTCAGGTTCCATATCCAAGAACAAATGATGATGAATGGACAAAGAAGTACAAAGAAATAGTTCCAATGGAACACCCGAGTGGTCGTATGGACTATAAGGATGCTGTGGTGATATAACAACAGGGTCAAACAGAGGATTCAGACGGTAGATAAGTAGTCCAAGCTGATCTTCAGTGGTCGGTGAGTCCTCAGGAGTTTGAACGGGATTGTCTAAATATTTCGGGCCAAGATCAGCAAATGACCTAGTATCGAAAGTAAGCGGAGGATGAGATGACAAAGGTTGAGTGTTCAAAATTCTTCTGAGTTCAACACCTTGGTCCTCAAGTGATTCTGGTAACTTAGAAAATGGCTCCTCAAATAATATTTTAGATGGAGGAGAGGAAGAGGAACTGGGTGAACCAAATGGTTCAGCCATAATGCACTTGTCTTAGCCGACAAAAAAATTAATGTCAAGGCTTTAAAATGTTCTTTAAGGGAAGCTCACGATTTCATCTCAGAAAATACTAACAGGGTGTTATCGGGTCATTGGCAGTCAATTATTGAGACGCATAAAAGACTGGTTCTCTTTCATTTTTTAAGAGTCGAGAAAGAAAAAAGGCGACTCTATTACTTTCGATTGGAAATGAGCTCGAAAGGACAATTTCTTGAATTATCTTTTATGTTTAATAAGTCAAAAAGATCAAATGACTACTCTAGATGATCTAGGTAAATAGGATTACTAGGTAACCATGAACTACATAATACCTCCCGGCAAACTGAGAAGTACAAGTAGGTAATCTCCTAGAATGCTATGTTCGATGTATCACATTTGCAAGGAGGCCGAGTCAGCTTCCTATGGATAAAGGATTGCAGCCTAGAGGAGTCTCCTGTTATATACTCGATAGTACGGGGAGCATAAATGTGTAATAGTGTTGTCTAATGTCGAAGCTAATGATAGTTGCTAGCTTTTAAGACTATAGAACACGTCTCTAGCCTAGATCTTCTAGATTTGATCGTTAAGTGTCAAATTCACCTTCGGTTAATTGAATTCATTTTAAATTTTCTCTTGAGTTATGTTTTAGTTTTCAGGTCTTAGCGATGCGACTCAAAAAACCTTAAATGCAACTAAATGAGAAAAGACCCTTTCAATTCGATGAAATTCCTACACCAGAGAGGGTAGAAACTACACAATCATCAAATGCAAACAACCAAGCAACTAAAAGCTAAATGATCTTTCACCACCTTACTTTTTCAAAAAATAAGCTAATGAAAAATGCATTCCAATTCCTAAGTTCTTGACAAGCACATATCTAACAGTCCTTTCGAAAGAAAATTTCTTTTCCTTTTTCAAATGCCAATGCAATTCTAGTCTTTTAGTGATGCAAGCTATCGTATCACAATGATGAAACAAACTAGAATTTCATACTTTTTCATGAAACAACGAAATAAACTTTTCATATACAACACTTCAATGAAAAAGTTTTCGAGACAATCAACTCTTCACACAAATGAAAACATGAAAAGAGAGGCTCATTCAGACTAATGAACCACCAACTTTACCATCAAGAAGACAAGCAACATAATCCATGCCAGAAAAGAAACGTTTAGACAAGCAAACCAAACTTTTCAAACTCGTGTAATAGAGGTCAAAGTTGCAAAAGGACCGCAAACGAAATGCAAGAAGTACACCTACAACTCGACTTACTGAGTTCACAAACAGCTGAATGGATGAAAACCTAGATGCCCTAATGTCACTGACCACCCAATGACTCAAGAAATCAAGCAAAAAGATGATAAGCCAACAAGCAAACAAAACCAAATGAAAAGAAACTTTCTAGATAGGGAGAAAACCATCTAAAAGGCTTAAGAGAAGAACACAACTTTCTAGACAGGGGTCAAAATCATAAGAGAAGAACACACTGGCCAAGATTGGGGATGAACCCTAATCTTCACTTACGGGTGTTGATGTTATTTCCTAACTGACAACAAGCACTAGAGGATGGTCGACACGACTGTTTCTTAGAAGATCATGTTCATCGGTAAGACTGTCAACAAATTAAGCATGCTGATTGAGGGAACTAAGAAAAAAAATTAAAAATTTTGAAATAGAGACCAAATCTGCTACTATGAATCTCACACTCAGGCCAGTAAGTAGGAGAAAAGAAACAAAACCAAAGGGAAAAAGTGGAACTAGAAAAGTTCACACGAAATCATGAAAACCAAAACAAACAAAAGGATTGGTTCCCAGGTGGAGTTGCCAATTTATGGTGAAGTAAAATTATAAGTGCAGACACAAACAAATTCCTCTAGCCCAATAATGGGCCTAGCCACAAAAGATACATTCTATTGAAGATTTCCTTATTTTAGAACCAATTAAGGGGGCCTACCTCTTAGTACGCTTATCCCGTTTGATGATGTCCTTGCTTGCTCGCTCCAACTATCTCTTGCTTCCTTCTTCAAACACTTGAAACAAGTAAACAATAGAAAACAACAACCATGATAATACACAAATTGTAATTCAACCTACTTAAAAATTCAGGAAAAATTAATCCATGAATATGTAAGATGAAAAATCATGTAGGAAATCAATCGATAGTTTCATATATATTGAATCAAGAAGAGTCTTCACATTGTTGTTCTCCTCTGACAAGACAAGGTTCCCACACACTTATGCTAGCATTCCATGATGGTCTCAGTCAACAATAATTTTAAGGCTCTTCCCTTTAGGCTTCACTCCGAACCAAAGCACACTTATCCCTCACATAAATAGAGAGCTACAACTATGAATAGCTTGTTGTTTACTCCAAACCAAAATAGCACTAGCACACCAACATTAACACTAGCTTGTGCTTGAGAGAATGGTGTTTATATAAGATGAATTGATGGGAGATGGATCCTCTTCTCATGGGAGAAGGTCTTATCCCTTGAGATAGTTCCATAATTATAGGGGAAAGGAGCCCAAACTGACATCCTTGGCCCCATCCAACCAAACCATTTACGAGACTTCCGTTACAAATATTCTAGAGATGGAAGCTTCAGCTCTTAATTTAAAACATTTTCTGTAATAGGACTGACATGACTGGAACACAGCTCATTCACTCCATTCGGTGCTAGGGACAGTGCTAATCTCTACACATCAGCACGGAGAAGACAAAGGCCATTAGCACCGGTCTTGTAAACTGGGAAAAACAGAAGTTTCATGGGAAATGGTGCAAAAGGGAATTGATTTTCTCATGAAGAGGGACATAATGGGGGTTTTTTCATGAAGGGAAAGCATGTAGGATTCACTGTAGATGTCCTCCAGGATCAAGGAATAGGAAGTACAAGGACAGTGACAAAATGTTGTGTAACAAGATGTCCTCCTAGGACCCCCTCCCACAACAATCTGTTGCATGTCAAAACTGTGCAATGGTGTCCTATTTTTTGAGTCTGTCGTACATTCAGAACTATGTAGTTGTGCCTGCCAGGGCCTCCTCTGGGCAGCAGTCACTGCCTGCTGAAACTACAGAGATCTATCTATCAGTGATCACAACTAAAGACGACATGGTAGGTGACTCTCAAGGAGTTGAGGAGAAAGACCAAGGAATCGAGTTATGATTAAATATCTGGACCACATGCAAACTTTGTCAGATGCATAACCATCTAGAGGGTAAGTATGGTAAGTAAAGTACATATTTTTGAAGTACATCTCTTAGTGTGGCTTTAAATATCTTTTATCATCATCATATCATTCTATCTTCAATGACATGCATGTTTGCAAACACTGAAATTCGTTCCATGTGTTTCCTCTACATGTCTTTCTCCCTTTTGCTTGTTGGACCAATTATCATCTTTGGCATGTTGATCATTGTGCCATGCTTGTGATCTTGTTCTGTTGATGTTGAAAGTTTGTATTTGTGTGTTTGGGTTTTCTTAGCTATGTGAACACCCATTTCACTCATACATAATGTTGTAAGCATTGTCGCGTAGTCATCACGGTCGTCCAAAGGTCTATCCCTAGTGTTGCACTTGTCACTTTCACCATTAGACAGTTTCACAGAGGGTGACAATTTTCTATGTTACCCCACTAGTTAGTGTCATCATGTTGTCAAAGTATGTTAAGAATGTGATCACCATCTCTATTTCATCACAAGTTCACTTTCCCCTCACACTTAGCTATTTTCTTGAAAATCTCTCTATGGAACAACTTCACTTCCCCAGACCCCGAATGAGCTTTCCTCTACAGTCTCAACCCTTAGTGGTGATGCTCTACTTTCTGGAAATGCGCAAGGCTTGAGGCTTCCCCCAAGGCAACTGGACTGCATAATCCTAGAAGTGAGCAGCATGTCTACCTCCTAGTACTACACAAAATTTGCCTCCACAACCTAACTCAATTGTGCATTTCTCAAGCACAGTCATCAAGCCTCCCTCTAGGCTCTTGGAAACCTGCACTACACTGAGACCTAGGGCTACACTCATATCCAAAATTCTGTGCACATGCCTTGTTAATTCACTTGTTTCCTACCCTGCATTGCCTTTAGAAACTATGCAAAAATGATTAGTAAGGCCTCTACTTCCTTTCTCTGCACTGTCTCCAGAAATTATGCAATCCCGTCTGGTGGGTCCTCTGTTAGCTTTCTCTACACTACCTCAAGAAACTACGCAGGATTTCTTGCTAATCTCCCTGTGGCTTGTCTTTTCTTCCTCTTGAAAACTACATAGAAGTTCCCCTACACTCTTCCTTGTATTCTTCCCAGGAAATTCTCAGAACTGATCAATAGTCCCTCTATAGGCTTGTTGTGTCTTCCCTTCAAAAATTACGTAGAAATTCCAAAGAAACTTTCTTTATCCTCCCTTTGGAAAGTGCATAGAATCACCCAATAGTGTCTCTGTAGCCCTGTTTTTTCCTCCCTCTAGAAACTATGTAGAAATGGTCCCCCTCAAGATCCCATCTTGGAATTGACACTGGTGACTGTTACTGCCCAATTCTACCTTCCAGTGATTACTACACAATTTTTCCCAATAGTGCAGACTGAGCTCCAAAATCCCTGATCTCAGCCTAAGCTGTGCTTTGTGCAGTTTCATTGTCCTGTCCTCCCTCTCGGTCACCTAGACCCAAACATGGAAAACAATGCATCATGCTAGACTAGGAGATTTTCTGATTTGATGTTTTCCTATCATGAGCGAATTGCAAGAACAAGTACTTTGATGGAACATGATGAGATGATGAATGGGATGAAGAAGGAGTGCATGCTAGAAGACTTTCTTGTAGTTGGAATAACGTACAAATCACATCAAACAACAAGCGAAAGGAGCACATGCACGAAACCATCTTACAGAAGCCAATACCATTGGAGACCCCGCAACACCAAGATATGCAGAGGTGAAGACAAAGCATGTCCAAGAACACATCTATAACTAAGAAGTGCAGTAGCTTGACATGGACACCATAGTCAACCATTACATGTTAGTAGCATCATATTGAGTTGTTTCATGAGCTGTCCCAGGCACCTCACTACTATGAGCCATATTTGTTGTAATCAAATGTAATGTGAAGTGAAATTCTAAGTCTCATTAGTGGAATACAAACATTCATATGTAATGTAAAGAGTTATATGTAATGAATTTGAAGATTCATGAGGGTAGTCCAAAAGTCAAAGTGGAATGTCAAGGGTCACCCCATCCTTTTCTATATATATAACCGTATAACTCATAGAACAAGCTTTTGGGAGCCAAGATTTTGCTAGGCATTGCTTAGAGAGGGCTTGGAGAGTATTGTGATGATCCTTGGATTCTCCATAGTGTAGAGCAATAACATCTCTTTGGAGAGCAGGAGGTGTTGACTGTAACATTCCACTATTGTGGTTACTGGCTTTCATGGTTGTATGTATGGATGGAACTTTCACTTTATATAATCTAATAGAGCCAACACATTTTCATGCATATGTTGTTATTATAGCTAGAATATTCTAGTTTCTTTAGCAATGCATGTCATTTAACTTACGCATTCATGTATGAACTACTTTGTATATGCCTGTATGAATCTTGTTGGAATTGTGTTGTTGGTTTAACCTGTCACCCTAAATTGTGGACTACTCCGCTTCCAACCCGTGATGTCATTCTACTCGTGTGTTCCTTTTAGGTTGCATACTATTACAAGCTTCTAAGGGACACACTTCCCTTTCCCCTTTGTGTGTTAAAACCTCCCCATGCATCTCTCTTGACTCTATGTGCTACCGCAGTCAAGGCACTATTGTATTAGCCACTATTGGAACTCCTACTACAAATGCTCTCGGTTCTAGTTGGTACTTTTTATAAGAGAGATCCCATGACATGTTGGCAGTTCTAGCACCCTCAACATTTATGGTGCTAGAAGAAGGGCCAGATGACAAGCTAAGTCCTCAAAGTCTATTTTGAATCTCTACACATCTTTCATGACTAACATTCCAATTCAACCTCTAACATCTTTGTCTCATGGACGTGATTTTGAAGTGTCGAAGAATGATCTCTGGAATGACTTGTCATGTTTTTCATATGATGGTGAAGGCGGAGCAACTTTGCTTAGTCATGTGTTTCCATCATGGATTTCTGTGAAAGAAATGAAATCCATGAGGATCACATTGTATGCTCATTGTTCACATCCACATTTCGAGGGAACGCACTGCAATGGTGTCTCACATTGTCTGTAGCATATATTCACTCTTTTAATTAGATGATTGGAGTGTTGGCCCATGCTTTCTATCGTTATAATAGAAAAGAGCCAATAAAAGGATTCTAGAATTACGAAAAGCGCCTAATTAATCCTGTATACAATTTTTTTATCGTTTTTGTAATATTGCTTTTCAAATTCCAGAAGATGAAATTGATTGGAATTTTCTCAATGAAAGATTTTATTATCTTCTTTACATATATGAGAATCTGCATATCTTATAATCATTTGAATCACTCGCAGCATACCTCAATGTTAGAGCTTCCAAATCTAAGACAGATAAGTTTGTTGCCACAAGTGACTGTCCATCCTCTTCTCATCAAGAAGCTATAGCTTTGGAATGCAAGGTGGGAGAAGGTGCATGGAAATGTGTCAAACTATCACATCCCTCCACTCCACCTACTATTGATATCTGCATAGATTTGGCTTGCAATCCTGATGGTTGCCACATGAACTAGTTATCTCATCTTTCGTCTTCTAGTTCCATTGATCCTACAGATTGTACTATGTTGTGTTCTCTTGTTCCGAACTCCACATCTTGTGTTCACAAGGATCAAGTTGTCAATGGAGTTGATGTTGTGCAGCCAACCTGCGTTGTTATTTGTTATTTTTGAAGAAGAACCTATGGTGAAGGATGACTTGCATCCATTTGTGCCTCATCCGCTCTATCCTAACATCACTTTTGATGCTCCTTTTGAAATCCCATAATTGGATGTTTCTACTTCCGATCATTCACAAGACATATCGTATGTCAGTTCGTCATTGCATTGTAGAGAGGACACATCTCTCTCTAAAAGTCAATTCAATATTTCATCTGTCATTTCCGAAAATGTAGAGGGTGAACATTCTTGTTTCTCATTAACCCCTTTGCATGATTCTTCAGATCACGAGGATTTTGATGAACATTTTGAATTTTTTAATCATGGTTGTCATGATCTCTTTACTCCTTCATTCGATTGCAATGTTAATTCACTCGTTTTTTAATCTTTCTAAGCCACTGGTCTTTGATGATCTACCCGTTGATGAAGTGGAAACCGCTCAAGTTTTCGAGGCACTTCATCATATGCTGATGGTTATGGAAGGCCCTCATTGTCCTGAGGTCAGTTCCATTTCTAATCAGAAATCTGTTAAGACACCCTAGGATCCTCATCACTCTCCAGCTTGCATTGAAGATCAATCTAGTTAATAGATTTCACTCCCTCCACCAGCATCAGACAATCCTACCACCCACGCACTGGAGGAGTCTCACATAGTGAGCACTCTTGCGAAACGTAACTTGTCTTTATTTTTCATGTTTTATCATTTTTCATGGTCAAAAGAGTGTACATGCTCACCATCTGCGCACAAGGTGTTGCATCACCATTGTACATCTACAGGATGTGTGTCTTGTGCATGTACTCTTTTCTTTTCTATGGATGCATTTAAACTTCGAGCGTGTTTGTCTTCACCTCCTTATCTTTTTTGTTAACTAGGTTACATTATTATCTTTCTTGTCTACGATGCCTTCACCAACATGGGTCAACCAATGTGCCGATCGATGCATTGGAAATATCACTTTACGTGAGCAAGTCATGCATTATTTAGCATAAGAGTAGGAAAGTATAAGAGGACTTGTAAAACTATCAACATTTGGTTATCTGTAGGTTCCCTCTCTTTATGAAGAACTTGTTTTCTTGATTCAATGATACCCTGATGGAAATGCATTCTGTTTAGAGTGAGTCTTGGTGAAAACACAACTCTTGCACTTTTAACTAGCATTACCTACCCTAATCGGATTTTTGGGTTAACCCTTGTCAGCTAAGTCAAGTAGAGTAAGGTGAAGGGGAAAAAATTAACAATTATGTTAGAGGTATATATAACATACTTATTTGAAGGGACAACCTCTTCTACTCTAAATAAGTCAGGATCCCTCTCCCACATCTGAAATAAATATGTATAGTTCTTTAAAAAAAATGAAAATGAAAAATAAATAAGGCAAAAGAGGAGAAAGGGCTCTTGTGCAGAGAGGTGATGCAAGTAATTCCACCGGGGTACTGACCAGGCTTGCTAGCAGTAGCGCGATGCTTGTGTTCGTTCATGACTCCGCCGAGATACTATCCAAGCCTGCTAGTAGCAGAGAAACACCAAAGATGAATATAAAACTATGACAATCATATTACTTTTGCATCAATTTACCCCCCATCCCCAATCGAAACAACTCAGTTGACTTGGCTTGGTACATATGCTGACCAATCAAGAGAATGGAGGGTTTACATCTTTCACTCAAGCTAGTGTGGAGGCCATGACGATCAAAGAATCGAATAATACTTTTGGAAGAGTTAGACTCACTTTCACAAGATAAGGTCCATACAAAGAGCTGGACTTCTACAAGTTTGTCACTAATGTTGTAGCGGCTACAACTACCCTCCAAAATTTTGGCTCACATGAAAATTTAGAGCCTACCGTGGATCTTGTGATTGATCATTCCTTGGTAAATTATTGGTAAGATGGTGATCTCAAGCCCCCTCCTCAATCTTAAGAGTTATTCACGTTCTCATCTTTATGTAGCATGTGTCATCATTGGGCATCGAGATTACCATTTGTCATGTAAAGGGAATTTTGTTCTACTTTAAGAGGAAATCTTTGTGCATATGGGTTGTTCTCATTACATAGACATGTTTCACACTCACTTCACACACTATTTTCATGAAGGTTGTTGCATCAAGAAATGTATTTTTTATATGTTTTGGATGTTCTATGTTGTATCACTAAGTGTTCCAGTGTGTGATCATACTCAAGTTCTATCATTTTTTACATCAGTTTCACTGATCTCACACTAAGCTAGTTTCTTGAGCAACCTTGCCTCATCCAGCTTTCCAAGACTACACAATTTGCTTCTGCAACCCTCAATATTTTCCCTTTCCTGTTGGAACTTCACAATGCGTAAGAACCCCAACCTCCCTTGGCATCCAAAAATATGTAGTGGTTTACTCAATTATCCCTCCATTAGTCGAAACCCAATTTCTCCAGAATCTATGCAATGTTGTCCCTCAGTTGCCCAGTCTTCCTTGCAACCTAAAACTACACAGATGTGTCCTCTCGGGACTCCATCTTACAATAGTGCCTTGCATTCAAAAACTGTGCAATATTGTCCCTCAGCTACCCAGTTTGTCTTTAATTTAGAAACTACACAGAGGTTTCCTCCCACTACCCCATACCGCAACAATGTCTTGCATCTCAAAACTGCATACTACTATCCTAGTTGTTTGGTCTCCCTTGCATTCTAGAAAATGCGTAGATATGCCTCCCAGGTCCTCATCCAGAAAGTAGTCATTTCCCGTTGAAACTACAAATATCTATATCTGAGTGATGACAAGGAAATATGGCATGCTAGATGACTCTCAAGGAGTTGAGAAGAAAGACCAAGGAACTGAGTTATGATAAAAGATCTGGACCACATGCAAAATCTATCAGATGCATAACCATGTGGAGGGTAAGTATGCTAAGTAAAGTACATATTTTTGAAAGTACATCTCTTCATGTAGCTTGAAGTACTATTGATCATTGTCATATCATTCTGTATTCAATGACATGTAGGTTTGAAAACACTGAATGTCATTCCATGTGGTTCCTCTACATGTATTTCTCCCTTTATCTTATTGAACCAATTGTCATCTTTGGAATATTGATCACTATGCCATGCTTGTGAACTTGTTCTTGTGATGTTGAAGATTTCTCTTTGATTATTTGGGTTGTCTTAGCTATGTGAACACCCATTGCTCTCACACACAATGTTGTAAGAATTGTCGCGCAAGTGTCATCATGGTCATCCAAAGGTCAACCCCTAGTGTCACACTTGCCACTTTCACCATTAGACAGTCCCACAAAGGGTCACACTTTTCTATGTTGTCCCGATGGTTAGTTTCATCTTGTTTTCAAAGTATTCTAAGTGTGTCATCACCATGTCGAAGTCATCAGAGGTTCACTTGCCTCTCACACTAAGCCATTTTCCTAAAAATCTCTCGATGAAACAATTTCACTTCCCTGAACCCTGACTGAATGGCCCTATGCAGTCTCACCCCTCAGTGGTGATGCTCTACTTCTTGGAAAAGGGAAGTGCTTGAGGATGTCCCCTGAGCTACACTATGTAATCCTAGATGTGAGTAGCTTGTCTGCCTCTTAGAACTATGCATAAATATCCTCCACAACCTAACTGAACTACACATTTCTCAAGCAAATTCGTCAAGCCACCCTCTGGACTACCAAAAACCTACACTACACTAAGACCTAAGGCTACACTTTTCTACAAAACTATGCATACATTCCCACCTGATTCCCCTACTACCTACCCCACACTGCCTTTAAAAATTGCGCAAAAATGATCAGCAACGCCTCTTCTGCCTTGCTCTGCACTGTCTCTAGAAATTGCACAATGTTTTTCGACAGGACCTCTACTGGCTTACTCTAGACTGCCTCAGCAAAATACGCATAATTCTCAGTTGGTCTCCCTGTGGCTTGTCTTGTCTTCCTCTTGAAAATTTGGCAGTAGTTCCCTTGCACTTTGCCTTGTCTTCCTCCTAGGAACTGTGCAAAACTGACTAATAGTCCCTCTACAGGTCTCTTATGTATCACCTTCAGAAATTATGTATAAATGCCCAGTAGCCTTGCTCTGTCTTCCCTCTAGAAACTATGCAAAACTTTCCAACAGTCCCTCTGTAGCCCCACTTTTTCCTCCCTCGGGAAACTATGCAGAAACTACCCCCCTCCAGATCCCATCTTACATTTGACACTGGTGACTGACACTGCCTAATTCTGCCTCCTAGTGATCACTCAACAAGTTTTTCCAATAGTGTAGACCAAGTTGTGGAATCCCTCATTCTAGCCTAAGATGTGCTCTGTGCAGTTTCAATATCTTACCCTCCCTCCCTGTCACCTAGACCTGAACACAGAAAGCAATGCATCATGCTAGACTAGGATATTTTCAAATTTGATGTCATCTCGTCATGAGTGAATTGCATGAACAAGTGCATCAATGGAACATGACGAGACAAAGGACATGATTAAGAAGGAGCACATGCTATAATACTTTCTTCTAGCTGGATGGACATAAAAATCACATCGATCAACAAGCGAAAGGAGCACATGCACGAAACCATCTTTCAGAAACCAAGACCATTAGAGACCCCACAACACCAAGCTATGCAAAGGTGAAGACAAAGCACATCCAATAACACATCTATCACTCAATAGTGCAACAGCTTGACATGGACACCACAGTCGACCAGTTGATGTTAGCAGTGTCATATTGAGTTGTGTCATGAGTTCTCTTGGCCACCTCACTACTATGAGTTGTATCTATTGTAATAAAATGTAATGTAAAGTGAAATTCCAAGTGTCATTAGTGGAATACAATTATTCATATGTAACGTAAAGAGTTATATGTAATGAAGTTGAAGAGTCATGAAGGTATTCCAAGAGTCAAAGGGGAATGTCAATGGTCACCCCACCCTTTCCTATCTATAGAACCTCATAACTCATAAAACAGGCCTTTGGGAGCCAAGCTTTTGCTAGGCATATCTTAGAGAGGACTTGGAGAGTATTCTGGCGAGGCTTGGTTTCTCCATAGTGTAGAGCGAGTGCATATCTTTAGAGCAAGGAGTGTTGACTATGATGTTCCACTTTTGGGGCTAGTGGTTGTCATGGTTGTATGTATGGATGGAACTTTCACTTTATATAATATAACTAAGCCAACACATTTTCATGCATATGTTGTTATTTTAGTTGGCCTATTCTCGTTTCTTTAGAAATGTATGTCATTTAACTTATGCATTCATGTATGAGATAATTTGTATATGATTGTCTAAATATTGTTGGAATCATGTTGTTGGTTTAACCTTGGTTTAACCCCTCACCCTGGATTGTGGATTATTCTGCTTCCAACCCGTGATGTCATTACACTCTTGTGTTCCTTTCAGGTTGCATACTATTACAGGATTCTAAGGGACACACTTCCTATTCCATTTCATGTGTTATAACCTCCCCATGCATCTCTCTTGACTCATCGCAAGGTCACACCCTTACTTCTGACAAAGATATCGTGTTTACCTCTGCACACTAACATTGTCAAGGCAATACTAGACTACCCACTGCTGGGACTCCTACTCCAAACAATATGGGTCTAGCTGGGACTTCTTACTGGGGAGATCCCCTGACATGTTGGTGGGTCCAGCACCATCAACACTACCAAATATTCCTTCGACGAAGTAATTTTTAAGTGATCAGTCACATTCAAATTGGTTTTCCTAGGATTCCCTAGTACAATGAATAAGGAGAAAACTTATCATTGTCAAGATGGAAATATATATTGTCCTAGGTTTTGTGATAATTTACAAAGGTATGATCCATTTCTGATGCTCTAAGATCAGTGGATTTAGGAAGGTGTGATGATAGTAGGTAGACTATCTAGTTTGTGAAAAAAGACAAATTGAGAAACTTTGTTTATGCTAGAGAATTATTTCTTAAAGTACCTAAAAATTGTCTATCTTGAGGAATAAGAGAAGTAACTAGATGGAAGAATCATTAACTAATGGAGACCGATGAGTAAAAAAATATATATATAGTTATGGATGAAATTGACAAAGACCTCAAGTACAAGATAATGATCTGTTAGGAGGAAGAGTTGGAGTCCTTGGAGTTACAAGGTGAGTTCTCTTAAGTGATAAAATGGCTAGTAGAGGAAAGTTATATTTATAAGTAGTTGATCTAACACAAGTTGAGACTTGTTTGTAAAATTCTCCTCTCAGGTTGAGAGGGAGTAAAGTTGGAAATTGGTTCTCCTTGTGTCATGTACTAGGCCAAGAATAACCCCTATAACTCTAGTGCATGCATCATAGATAGGGAAAATGAAGGTTATCCTTGTGTTAGGTATTATGATAGATTAGGACTGATATCGTCAGTCAAGTACATGTGCATGGATAAGGAGAATGGTTTATTGGATAAGAATCTTGGATAGAAATTCTTAAGTCATGTGCTATGATGGCTTGGGATAGAGATACTAAGTCAAGTGCATGGATTGGGATAATAATAGTCTCATGAAAAAATGTTTCCTTAATGGAAACTGTCCACTAAAATATATACTCTAGGTATCCTAGGTGGAGTATGTACCTTGGTCAAGCAATGTGGGGTCCCATGGAATTCCTCCCAGCATTGGGATCTGGTCTTATGAGAGACAAAGTGTACCTATCAAGGTCTTGGTAATGTGAGATTGCTAACTATGATGATGTTTTGATGCTTCTTAATTTGGATCCCTTATTATGTGAATATTTCAACTTGAGATAGACTTGTTGAATCATTATGAATACCTCCCTAGTTAGGAGGGAGTGTTAGAAAATGTAACTACAATCGATATTCATAATGAAAGAAAAAGCTACTAGTGCATTCTTCATGCTCCATAGAGTCATAAAGAGTCAAAAGTATTTGTATAAAATCCATGTCAAGTTTGAATGTTGTAAAGAAGTAAATAATAATTTGTATGGTTGTAAAAATCTATTAGCTGATCTCTACGTTGACCTTCCCTCTATGAAAACAACCTAGTTATGGATCAACAAGTCAACTTGATGGATCGAAAAATATATAAGGACCTATGGTCAAGCTCTTTTGCGATGGAAGGAAAGTGAAGTAGATCAAGTCTACAATAGAACGAGAGAAGATAAATCGAAATCAAGAAAATTATTCAAGCCTAAAATAAGCCAAAGTCTATAATCTAATATGAAGTTATCTCAATATGGTACAAGGATTTGAGGTCTTGTAAAAAAGAGTCAAGTGTTTGTTGTGGTCACCAGAGTTATTTAATAGAGGGAAGAGGTTAATTGAAATTCAAAGTCCGTAATCAGAATTCAAAGTTTATAATTTGAAGTCGAAGTTTTTCTTAAAAGCCAAAGTTTGTAATTGAAAGCGAAAGTGAGACATAATTTTTGGAAGCTCCTTTGGCTTTGATTAAGTTGTGATTCAACTTCTAACTTTGACATTAAGAATAGGGCTGAATTGGAGAGAATAAGTTTGGTATTGGATTGGATATCTCATTTTGAATTGATTCAATAAGAAGAGTATTGTGGGGTTTTTTCCATTGGCTTGAAGGCCTAAATCTTTGTGTCTCTTACTTCTATATGACCTTGGAAGAATAATTTGTGTAATTTATTGATGAAAAATAAATATTAAATTTTTGGGTTGTGTTATATTCTTTCCATGACAAGCCCCCCTCTGTGAGGTCTAAGGCAATGTCCCAGGGAATTTTTTTAATTTTTTTTTTCGGACCCTATATTGGGTGGGCGGACTTACCTATGGTTTTGTGCATGGATTTCACACATGGTTTTGGGTGCAATGGATTTTGGTCCATGGTATTTTGTAGATCCAGTCAAGGGAACTACGGTTATGTTCTAATCCAGGGTTAATGGATTGGGGTTTATGGGTGCTTCAACATGTATATATATGTATTGTAACATTGAAGGGAACATAATGAAAAATCAATCTAGTAGTCTAGGTTTTGGGATCCAAGGGAAAATCTCTTTGTATATTTATTTTATGTGTTATGCTCTCGCCATTATTTATTTTATGTTCTTAGAATTCATATGCAAGTAATTTCTTTATGGGGTTAAAACCTACTTAAATATCGAAAGGAAGAAGATTAATTATCAAAAGTAATTGCCCAGTAAGAAATCTACTTTTCTTTTGATTTTCTAACTATAGGGTGAATTTATCATATAAATAGTTCAGTTCAAGAAGAATATATCAACATTATCAGCAACTTAGATAGCGAATGATAAGACCTAGGTATAAAAATTCTTCTACTCCTTTGAAGTATTTAATTCATTGTTATAACTATCAAAATTTGCGCATAGAGTAGCTGAGTGTAGGTTCACGAATAAATGGCTTGATCTAGTTATTAAGAAAACCAAAAAAGATCCCAAATTCTAGAAAGAAAAAAAGAATTCATAACAATGCTATATTATGTTATATGCATAGAACCAAGGTTGTCATTGGTACGTTGACAGTAGTTGTTCTGGGCACATGTCAAGAAACATAAGTAAGTTGATGACATGGAAACTAGTTGAGAAAGGCAATGTGACTTTCGGTAACAATGAAGCTTGTAAGATTGTTAGAAAATGAATTGTCAGTCTATCAAATGGAGGAGGTAAGCCAAGAATGGTGTACTTGTTGAGGGAATTATGCATAATCTACTTAGTGTGTCTCATATGTGTGATCAAGGATACGATGTGGTTTTCAAGGATAAGAATTGTCAAATAAAGCCTGTAGGCACTAGAGAAGTAGTATTTGAATCTGTGAGAACAAATAAAATTATATATGTTTTGAAAGAGGAGACAGAGAGGTGGTTCCTATAAAATATTGATGAGCACTAGTTGTGGCACATGAGACTTGAACATATGAATTTTGATCAGATAGTCATATTGGGAAAAACAAATGTAGTCAAGGATATTCCTAAGCTATCAAAGCTTGAAAATACTACTTGAAATTATTTTTAGTTAGATAAGCAAGCTCGAGTATCATTCAAGTCTAAGGAGAGCTCATCAACTAAGGCATTGCAGCTAGTTCATATGGACTTGTGTGACCTAAAAAGAATGAAAAATACCATAGGTAGATCATATTTCATGCTTGATGATTTAAGAAAAATGATGTGTGTTGCATTTTGCAGAGAGAAGTCACAAGCTTTTGAGTAGTTCAAGTACTTTAAAACCATGGTTGGGAACGAGACTAACTGTAAAATCAAGAATATAAGCTATGCCAATGGAGGTGAGCTTACTTCAAAATAATTTGATGACTTTTGACAAAGTCATGGCATCAAAAGGAAGTTGACAATATCTAAGACTTCATATTAGAATGTTGTAGAAGAAAGAGAAAATAGATTTGTATAGCAGTTAGCCAGAGCTATGAGGGATGAAAGGAATGTCCATCATATATTTTGGTCTAAACCTATTCACAAAACAATAATGATTTTCAATAAAGCTCACTTTATACCAAACAATGATAAGACTCCCAATGAGATTTTGTATGGGAGATATGCAATAGTCAAGCATTTCAAAGTTTTTCATAGTAAGTGTTATATCAAGAAGAATGATGAAAAGCTTGGTAATTTTTATGTTGTGTATGATGAATGTATTTTTCATGGATATTATCATAATAACAAGGGCTATAGATACTACAATAAGAATACCAATAATATTTTTGGTTGTATTGATGTCAAATTGGATGAATATCTTAAACCTGAAGTTAGTCAACCAGTAAATACTAGCTCCCTTGATTCAGTCAACAATGATGATAAGAATGAAGAGCCAATTTTGAACGATGACAGTGAAGAGCCCACAAATACTCAAACCAAAGATCCCTCAAGATATGTGCAAAAACACCACCTAGTTAGTCAAATTGTTTGTGATTTAAACACAAGAGTATAGACAAGAAGGAAGCTTATAAATCCTCATGCTTAAGCACATGTAGCTCTATTATTGATGGAGGAACCCAAGGATGTTGCATAGGTAATCTAGGATGACAATTGGTTAAAAGCCATGCATGAAGAACTAAACTAGATATTGAAAAATTAGACTTGGGAGTTTGTTCCTAGACGAGCAAACAAGAATGTCATTGGCACAAAATGTGTCTTTAGAAATAAGTTGAATGAACATGGAGAAGTGACTATAAATAAGGAAATATTTGTATACAAAGGTTATCCTCAAATTGAAGGTGTAGATTTTGATGAAACTTTTCCTCCTATTGCTCAACTATCATATCATCTATATTATGTTTGCAAGTTAAAGAAGGCCTTTTGTGGTCTCAAGGAGGCCCCACTAGCTTGGTATTCCAAGTTGGATAGTTACCTGCTCAAGTGTGGTTTCAAAAGTGGCATAGATGATAGTAATTTGCATGTTAAATCCAATGATGGAAAATTACTAGTGGTGGTTATCTACATTGTTGATATTATCTTTAGCAGTGATTCAAATCATCTAACATGCCAGTTTGTAGCTAATATAAAATATGAGTTTGAGATATCTATGCTTGGAGATATTTCATATTTCCTTGTATTACAAAGTGCATAGAATTCTAAAGGAATTATTATCTTACAAAGAAAGTATATCAAGGAAGTATTAAAGAAGTTTGGTATGGAGGAGCGCTCTTTAGTGAGCACACCAATGGTGATAGGTTGCAAGATTTGCGAGATTGATGAATCGCCAGAAGTAGACTAGTCTTTACACAGGTCTATTATTAGAAACCTCATATATTTGACAGCTTCAAGACCAAGCATTATGCAGGAAGTTGGTATTATTGGAATATTTCAAGTAGCCCCCAAACAGAGCATGTAACAACCTAAGTGAAAATTTCATGTAAGAAAAGTTAATAAAGGAAAAATAATAACCATAATTATGGGACACATATACCAAGATGAATGTTGGGAAAAAAATCCTAGTGTGGGTGTCCATTTGGTTTATTATGGCTAAGGAACTTGGCAAATACAATGGCAAAGGAGTTGGAAAGAAATGAGGCAATTGGAATTTTATTTATGAAAATAATGGAAATTAGGAGAAAAGGAAGGTGAAAGGTCACAAGTTTCATGTGAGGATTAAAATAAAGGAAAATAATGGGAAATTGAAGAAAATAAAGGCATCATTAATAAAAAATCTTATGAGGATTAGTTGGTACCTTTTGTCATTTTAGTTTTGGAGCTCTCTCTCTTTATTATCTCTCTCTCATGCTTGGACACTTAGAGTTTTCTTTGATCATTCTAGCATTGGATCAATAAAATAAAAGAAGGCAAAGGAAAGAAAGGATCAAGGAAGGGAAAGGAGGATCAAGGAGCTACAATGGGATTATTTGCAGGTATCAATTTTCATATTTGTTTTCCTTGCTAGTTTTGGCATACATGGTTATGCATGTGTGTTCTTGGTTCTCTTCCTATAATTGGCATGGGTTATTCTAGGTGTGACAATATTCTTCAGCCTTGACTTTCCATTTCCGGATAGCCATGGTGTGATGGGTTTCTCATGTTTTGGTTGAGCTAGGTTACTGGATGGATTCAAAACTGAGTGAGGTGGTCTCTGGAAGAAAGAACACATGGCTTAGTGATCCTTGAATCGAACTGTGGATTTTAGTAAAGCCTTGGCCTAGTAACCTCTAAACCAAACTGTGGGTTGTGGTAAAGTCATATTTTTTGTTACCTCACTAGGGCTAGTGTTATCTGGAATTTTTTATCTATGGATAAATACAATTTCCCTAGGTGGGTAGCTACACCTAGAACAACAAAATTAAATAGTTTAACCTTTTCCTATAGAAGATAAATAAGACAAGGGACCTAATTGTTATCTTTCACTTTCCTTTGTCTTCTTTGAATAGTTCCCGTCACTCCTTCTCGAACTGAATCTGCTCGATAAGTACCTACAATCATAAACAGAGGACAAAAACCAATAAAAGAAAGAGATCTATCTACTATAAGAAAATGGAATCGAAATCATTTACACATATAATCATCATACATAAAGAGAAGAATATGGGAAAGGTTTAAACAACTTTATTAAGTAGAAGGAAGAGTTAAAACCAAAGAAGTATGATCCCATGTCACTCATCCAACTTGAGTTCCATCCTTCATCACACCAAAAGCACAATACTCCGGAAGCATAACAACACTTGCTTACAATCTCAAACCTCAAACCAATAGTATCTCCATAGAAATTCTCAAAGTTCAACCCCTGATGACTATGATGAGTGCTCAATTTATAGGGAAATGGAAGTGGTTTTGTCATAAATTGGGAATTTAATGGGTTTCCAATTTGCGATTTAGTTTCCATGGAGGAATGGATGAGAGGATAGGAGGTCAATTGATTCATTCCCCATCCAATTTTGAGCTCATAGGAGAGGATAAGATGTGGAAATATTCGAGAATGGTCTAGAATGAAGGAATATTCCTAGAACCCTATGAAGATTTCACTCAATCTCATCTAATAGAGGTCAAAGTGGACCTAGGTGCTCTGCAGAGTAAGCTTGAATGGGCCTAGGTGCTCTATAATGCATTTTCCCCTGACCAAGGTTATGCTGGTCCCTCAAGGAGTCATTTCAGGATGTCTTCAGGCCAAGAAACTCTCAAGAATGATGGCATTCAATGTGATGACTTGTCTAGAGCATGTAGAAAATCACTTAGGGCTTGATGAGCCCTAAAGTAATGATCTGAATGTTGGGAACGATGTACCCAAATAGACCTGTAACAATTTCCCCCTAAAGCAAGAAGTCGAAAATGATAATGTCGAGTGATATGCTTTACGATGTGATGAGGAGGTTCTGAAGAGGATGATAAACTGCATCAATTATAATACATAATATCATGATATTTTGGATTTTTCATGAATTGCTGAGGGAAGGCATACCCATGCTTAGAAATTCATTACATGTACATATATATTCGTCTACAGATATAGAACCATGATGGGATGACCATTAGTGTAAAGCCATCATACAGATGACTTAGTACTCTCCTGAAATCGCAGCCTAGATGGATAAAACTAGATCTGGGGTCTTCTATCTAGTCCAATCATTTGCTCAAGTACAAGTCTAACCATGTGAATATGTGATCTAAAGTCAAACATGGGAAAACATCGTCTGATTACCAGCTAATGACATAAGTTGTTAACAGATGCGAGAGAGATCATTGATAATGATAATGATTCTAAAGGTACTGTAGTACATTCTGCATGGTGTGAGTGGATGTTTTGATGTCGAACACCATACAAAGTCTTTCAGTTGAAGGCCGGTGATGTAAACCTATCGCTGGAAGCGAGAAACTTCCATTGATGTATGCAAGCCCCAAGGTACTGAAAGGGCGTTTCTAAGTCAACTTCTTGGATAATGTGTTGATGTCGACAAGAAGAGACATGTCGCGGCAGGGCCTTGATGTATCTCACATCAATGACATGAAACAAGTGTAATGATTTTTGGAGACAGATTGTGACTGATGAGACAAGGTTTAGAAATAGTGGTCATGAAAATGAAGGTTTATGAGTATTGCAAAAGATGAATTTTTACTGAGTGGCTTCTCTTGAACATGTCGGCGACAGTGAATGAATTGGAATCATTGACCCAAAATCAAAGTAATGTATGTTATGATAGACCATAGGTATGATAACCATTAAGAAGATAACCCAACCCAAGTAGTCATAGAGATGAAGTGAAAGTTTCATGTTCAAGAGTGACCTGCTGCCATAAAGTGCTTTACCCATTTTCCAATTTTCCCTAGTCATTGCTGACTAGTACCTCTTTATTTTTTATCAAGCTTGAGGAGGATAACATATGCTTGTTTTATAATTCCACCCTTCAGGTGAATCCTTCGCTATGTGATGTTTTGACAAGTCTAGAGAAGGTGAAACTCGATCTTTTCATGATGGAAAAGCTTGTCACTATTTGATGTTTTAATGAGTTTAACGACAATGATAACTCGATCATTTTCATGTTTAGAGAGTTTGAAAAGGGAAGAAAAGAAAACTCCACAAGTTCTTTATTGTAAGTTTGTCTCTCAAGTCCGAGAAGCATAAAATAATACAAGAGAGAACCTATTGACCATGTTCGATCAACGTATTCGTTTTTTGTAAATAATCTATCTCAATCCGAAAAAGGGTTAAACTTATACTGAGTAGATGTCATTTCCAATCCCTTAACAAGCTAAAAAGGACAAGTGCTCGAAAATATTTTAATATTTTTAAAGTATGAAAAGTGCGTAAAGAGGACTCCACTTAGAGGAATGAGTGGTGTGTAGGATAGCAACTAGTTCTGGTGATGTTGGAAGTTCTCAAAACAGGTTGATTTATATGAAGAGGTTGGCTAATAAGACCACTCATTGCAACTATTCCTCAAAAAGGGTAAACCAACCAAGTGAAAGCTTATGATTTACCAAGCACATAGTGATAATGGAATGAAACAACCAAGGCTCATCTAGCAGAAATTAGCTAATAGAAATGACAATCACGAGATGTAAATTGGGCATGGGTTCATTTTTACACAATCTTGAACCATGGAGAACTCTGCTTGGATTCAATTTTATGTTTACACAAGCTTGAAATGAAAAACTATGCTTGAGATTGGTTTACATGTCCCCAGCATGATGTCTTGATTCTAGGTGCATGCCACCCAAGCTTCATTACATTCAAATAAGTAGACTACTCGTGGCTATCAGGTGGATGGAATGAAGGTTCATTTATGAGATCAAGTGAAAGACTCGACTGGGATTTTATAAGATCTATTCAAAGAATCGAATTGGAACTTTGCTCCAGGGGACCTTGTTTCATTTGTTAATGAGCTTGACACAAGACAAGGAACTATGCTCAAATTCCTTGTTTCATTTTTTAATGAGCTTGACACAAGACAAGGAACTATGCTCATATTCCTTATTTCATTTTTTAACGAGCTTGAAACAAGACAAGGAACTATCCTCATATTCTTTGTTTCATTTTTTAATGAGGTTGACACAAGACTAGGAACTATCCTCATATTCCTTGTTTCATTTTTTAACGAGCTTGACACAAGACAAGGAACTATGCTCATATTCTTGGTTTCATATTTTAATGAAGGTGACACAAGACCAGGAACTATCCTCATATTCCTTGTTTCATTTTTTAATGAGCTTGACACAAGACAAGGAACTATGCTCATACTCTTTGTTGCATTTTTTAACGAGGTTGACACAAGACCAAGAACTATCCTCATATTCCTTGTTTCATTTTTTAACAAGCTTGACGCAAGACAAGGAACTATGCTCATATTCCTTTATTCATGACCCATAAGAGGTCATGACTTCCAAGAGGTTCTCATCAGATGGGAGAACAATGCTCTAGAATGGATCATTAGAGAGATCTAGTTCCAATGCCCACAGTACATAATGTACAACATCACAGAATTGATCATCTATTGATGTAGGCATGGAACAGGTTGCCACATAATTGACCCGTGGTGGGGAATATACCATTGGGAAAAAAGGACCATTTAGGGAAGATGGTTTTCTGGAAGCCATATTTGGACCGAGAAATGAAAGCTGGTAAATGGTGACAATTTTGCCTTCATGCGGGAAACACATCACTCGAAACAGTGTTGAAACAATAGCTCCCATGTCATAAGCATAGTCACACCCAAAAAGTAAATTGTAATCTAAAGGGCATGGGACTACCATCACATTGGGATAAAAAAATTTCTCCCAAAGTAATAGGTAACTGAGGAAGGATCCCTAATGGTTGACTGGTTCCTCTGTTAAAAGCCAACAAATTCTGGGTAATAGGCACAAGTGGTGGCGAACTGAGTCCTTTCCAAGCAGTGGAGGAAATGATACTCACTAAGGAACCTTCATCTATAATAGTGCCAGGTACAATCATATTACAAACATGTACTATGATTTGGAAATGCACATAAGAAGGAAGATGACATCCTGCTATTCGATTCCAATCAAAGGAAGTGACTAGACTACTTGGAGGGGGTGCCATAAGAATGGGAGAATTACCTCCTTGAGTTACAATAACAGGAGGACTTTCCTCGTCTTGATGGAACAAGAGGGTTGCCTTCAAGCTCATTGGAATCTAAAGAAATGAAAAGAACCTAAGTGGTATCATACTCACTCTCTATGAGAAAGGTACGATTATCTGAAGGTGAAATCGGGTCGACTGTTACCTCGACATGTGATGGGTCAGGTATAGACTCATGGGATTCACATTCAGAGAGAATGGGTTTTACCAATGGTTGATTTTGGTTAGTCACTTTATCAACTAGTGAAGGATTAAGGGAGAGTCTTCTATAACCAGATGGAAGTCGTTGTGGAGAAGCAGGATGGTTATCCAACACTTTTTTGGCTTCATCTAGATAGGGACAAAGGTGAATGGGGTGATCCCCTTCACATAACCTACAAGGAAACTTAACTTTACCCTTCTTTCCATGAACTTTACTACCACTAGTTGATGGTGTGTCACCAGCATGATCTCCAGAAGTTGATGACACAGGGCGATGTGAACAAGAAGACCATTCTTCTAAGATCTAAGGAATATTAGGACAACTTCAAGGAAGATGGTCTCCCATACAAAGTTTGCATGGATATCCAACTTTGTGAGGCTTGTGAGATGGTTTCTCATCAAAAGTTGCATTCAAAGCAATGGTTGCTTGGCTACTCCCCTGCTGAATTTTATTCTTCTTCTTCTTCTTCTTCCCTTTCTTCTTCTTCTTAGCCACCTAGTTACTAGTGTCAATACTTTCACCAGGCAAAGAGGAAGAAGTGGAGGAAGAGAAAACCGAGGAAGAAGGCAAAGGGTCAACTTTAGGATTAACTGGAGGTTGATTTTTTCCAGTTGGAGTACTCGATTGTAGAGAAATCATGACATTTTGAACCAAGGAGGTTGAAAATAACCATACTGGAAAGCCAATGGTAATCCCAAAAGGGATAATTTAGCCATATAAGAAGCACCAATATTTTTGAAAGGAGGAAAAGGACTAGGATTCCCATTAAAACGAATTCCTTGATCGGTGGACTCTAGAGTTGTTGCCATATGTCTCTACCTAAGATCAACTAAGGAGTGAGTGTGCAGGATGTTATCCACGGTCAATTTATTTTATTTTAATCAAAATAACATAAAAAAACAAAAGAGGGATAATCTAGGCAAAAGAATTACCAAGCAACTGTGAACAATCTAGGCAAAAGAATTACCAAGCAACTGTGAACTACAATATACTACCTCAGTAAACCAAGGACTTAACATACGTGTAGACAATCTCCCTGAATGTTGTTTTTGGTGTATCACAGTGTACAAGGTGACCAAATCAGTTACCTAAGGATGGATAGCAGCCTAATGCAGTCCTCCCATATATACTCGAAAGTACATGGAGGCCCAATCCATGTTAGCGTTGTCTAATGCGAAACCGCACGGTGAGAGCATTCCTTCATACTTTACGTATTGTAACACCACCCTATATACCCGAAGGTACATGGACGAGCTATGATATACTTACGCATGTGGAATGAGGTATCACACTTGGAATGTATCACAAAAAAGTTAGTAATAGCTACTATGTTTAACGACGCCGGAACACGTCTCTAGCCTAGACCTCTAAATGTTATGCGTTAAGTTAAATTGCTCCATTAGGTTAACTGAGATAACTTTTAAGTTGCTCTTCTTAAGAATTTGACTTTCAAGATTCACCATGTGATGTATGTTTGCAATTCCAAGAATGCAACTAACATGAGAAACATTCTTTCATTCAATTAATAATGAAAACCATAGCTAGTAAGGGATAGAGAAATTAGATCTTTGAAAAATAGCAAAGAGCACACGTAATGCAATTTCCCTAGCTATTCCTATCAAGCATTCACAAAATACAATATGAAAATTGCAATTTCCCTAGCTATTCCTATTAAGCATTCACAAAATACAATATGCAAAATGCAATTTTTTCTTTTCAATTTCCTTAATGTTGAGATGAACAAAAGGAAACTAATTCACATACAATCAATCAATCTTTTTGCAAGAAATGAATACTTTATGAGAGTTCCTTTCCGAAAGAAATGAAGACTTTTATGACACTTTCTTTTCAACAAATATTAATCGAATATAAGCTAACTTTGACAATGAATTGATAATGATAAGGAAAACTCTTAAGAAACACTAAACAATAAAGGTCAAAGTAAGGCTAAGAGAAGAGATGCATGTTGATTTCAAAACCATAGAAACATTGATATTTAAACAAACAACTTCGGAAGAAAAATTGAAAAAATCCAAGCCAAATATGGGTTTTCAAGTTTAAGGAGGATCAACGCAGGTCGGAGTGGGAGTAACTACACTATAGAGAACTGTTTCTAAGCCAAGGGTGCTCTGCAAAGCACTGTCCCCTGACCAAGGGTGCCCTGGTACCAACACATTCCTAGAGTTGGCATTCTAGTGCAAATTTTGACCAAACAAGCTTCAGAAAGGCCGAAATAAGATCAATGGAGGCAAGTAAAGTCTACTAGGGTGTACTAGGATGAAGATAAACTACCAAGAATAATGATCGTTCCCAATTATGATCACCAATTTGTTATGTGGAATTTTGCATCTACGGATAAATACAATTTCCCTAGGTGGGTAGCTACACCTAGAACAATAGACTTAAAGAGTTCAACCTTTTCCTATAAAAGATAAATAAGACAAGGGACCTACTTGTTATCTTTTGCTTTCCTTTCTCTCCTTCGAATAGCTCCTGTCACTCCTTCTTGAATTGAATCTACTCGATAAGTACCTATAATCATAAGAAAAGGACAAAAACCAATGAAAGAAAGATATTTGTCTACTACAAGCAAATGGAATCGAAAGAATTTACACATATAATCATCATACATAAAGACAAGAATATGGGAAAAGGTGTAAACAAATTTATTAAGTAGAAGAAATATTTACAACCAAAGAAGTCCGATCCCATGTCACTTATCCAGCTTGAGTTCCATCCTTCATCACACCAAAAGCACAACACTCTAGAAACAGAAAAATACTTGCTTACAATCTCAAACCTCAAACCAATAGTATCTCCTTACAAATTCTCAAAGTCCAACCCCTGATCACTATGATGAGTGCTCAATTTTAGCTAAATGGAGGTAGTTTTGTCCTAAATTGGAGATTAAATGGCTTTCCAATTTGGGATTTAGTTTCCATGGAGGAAGGGATGAGAGGATAGGAGGTTATTGATTTATTCCCTATCCAATTTCGATCTCATAGGAGAGGATAAGAGGTGGGAATCTTCTAGAATGAAGGAATATTCCTAGAAGCCTATGAATATTTTGCTCAATCTCGCCCAGTGCAGGTCAAAGTGGGCATAGGTGCTCTGTAGAGCATGCTTGAATGGGCCTAATTGCTCTACAACACATTTACCCCTGACCAAGGCTACGCTAGTCCCTCAAGGAGTCATTTCAGGATGTCTTCAGGCCAGGAAACTCTCAGGAATGATGCCATTCAATGTGATGACTTGGCTAGGGCATGTAGCAACTGGATTAGGGTTTGATTAGCCCTAACATTATTGATCTGAATGTTGGGAGTGATGTGCCCAAATGGGCCTGTAACAGCTAGGAATCTTTAACCTGTGAATGGAAGGAAATATGGTAAAGCCTAGATATGGGTGCCCTTAATCAGGCCTAGAAATCCTTGGATGGTGAATGGCAGGATATATGGTAAATCCTGGAGGGTGGAGTCTCAGTTAGGTTATAGTGATCCAATGTGAATTTTGGTAAATCTTAGAGACTAGGACACACACAAATTGATCATGGTCTACGTGGAGAAATCTGATGGCATCCATGTTTTTTTAGTGCCTAGAAATCTGGTGGGGATTGTAGCAAAGCCTTGTTCTATTTATGAAGGTGAGGTGTGTAGCCTCGATAAGCCCTGGTTGAGTTTTGCTTATGAGTCCCACATTCATGATTAGAATATGGCACAAGGGTGATTGGCTGAAAGAAATATTTGGTTCATCAAATCTATTCTTTGGTGGTTCGTGGAAGTACCATACCTGATTCTCTTATGCATTCATTAATAGGAGATCCTTCTCCTTGGTATTTCATGTGTAAATGTACTAGTCTATATGTGGATTTCATGGTTGTTGTATCCTTGTTATTTTTGTTGCTTATATGTTGGTTATGAATATATTTTATGACAATGATGATGTATGCCTCTCATCATGTTTTGATTTGTAAATGAATGAAAAATGAATATATGACCTAATATATGATAATGCAACTAATATTAGAATACATCAATGCTTATTAGCGATCCTTAGATAAGTATGAGACCCGTATGCTCAGATCTGTTGTTATGACCTGTAGAATGCATATTTGTCACATGTTTGATAAAATGCCTATCATGGGTAGTAAAGGTTAGTTCAATTCTTTATTGAAATATTTGCATTAGTATCATTTTTCTGATGCTATTTTTCATTTCTAAACATTTCATGGAGTTTTGGGTAGTGGCCTGAGTCTTGGCCCTAAAAACGTGGCACAAAATATTGGGTCGTAGGCTTCGAACTATTTGAAAAAGACTTGAGTCGCTTGCATGCCCTTGATGTGAGAGTGATTGGAGGATCCCAGTTGCATGCATGTCCATGTCATGGGAGTGACTGATGCTCTAGGGCAGTGAAATGTCAATTTGTCTTAGGGGTTGGGCACCCAAGAAGGTTGGTTGGCTCCTAGAGGTTTTGTAGGATGTGTGGAAGGTCAAGTTGGTTTCCTTTTGTCGGTTCCAGTTCCTTAAAGGTACATGGGGAGTTGAATTAGATCATAGTAGCCTCTCATCACATGTTTAGCCAGTGAATTGGTTAACTTGGGTAAATGTGGGAGGAGGGTGTTATAGAGTGGTATCATATCATGGTTTGCCTGCTAGACTAGATGGGTGGTGTGTTGGTCATGCATTCATGTTGGTTGCATATGTGTTCCTTATACTTGTGGTCTATGTGATTGTTCCATATGCATGGTATTGGTCATGGTCATAGTTTTTTCACCATGTGAAAGTTGATGGTGGTTTTGTTGTATGTGTTGGTCGTGAGTGTATGTTGGTTATCCATGTTTGTGCTTATATGTTGATTATGGATACATTTGACATGGTTGTAGTTGTCATACATGGGGTCATGAGGTGTGGTTGATATGGTATTGCATTGATGACTGGACTATGGTTAGGATGATATTTATATGTTGTTATGACTATGTTTATACATGTATTGTGCTAATCTAGTTAGTCTTGTAGATGAGACATCCTCCCTAAACTATACTTAGTATGTTGATTATGTTTATATTTTGGTTTAGCTAACATGGTATGCTTAGCAGGAAAGAGATCAAAGATGACTAGAAATATGGTAGACTACAATTCAGGAAACTCTCCCTTTGGATTAGATGAGTGGCTTGGTGTTGGAAATTCTTCTGACTTATCAGACACAATGAGAAGTTTAAAGGAATAATTATGAAGTTGCAAAGAAGATAATGATAGAATCATGTAGGCATAAAAGAAAGAAGCATATATTAATGCAATAATCCTTTAGAGTTTGTCATAATTTCATAGATAGGTACCACTTCAGATCAGCTATGGACAGGAGGACAAAACTAATGGGGCATATGGAAGTAGGTCTCATGGTGGTCATAGGTATGATAGGGATGATGTGGTTAAAGAGGCAGGCTCTTGGATACTCCGGATAGGAGAGGTGATGGACACCGGTACTATTCTAGTTTTCGTTGTAACAGGAACTATGATCATCAATGTTATCACCCTTAAAGGAGGAGTGACAATGGATATTTTCTTGATAAGTTTAAGAAAGAAAATCCACCTACCTTTGAAGGATATTTGAAGAAGCCGTAGAATGCAGAAGCATGGATACATAGGATGAAGAAATTATTTGAGTTGCATGAGTAAATACAGAATATTAAGGCTAGAATAGATATCTTTAGCCTCAAAAGGAAAGGAGACATTTGGTGGGAAGATGTAAAGTGGGTTAGAGACACAAGGACAAAAGAGTTGAGCTAGAATGAATTCAAAACACTTTTTAGGAAGAAGTACTTGTCAGAAAGGTACCATGATAGTAAGGCCAAAATAAATTACGAGGTAAATATGGGATCAATGACAAATGAGGAGTATATGACTAAGTTCTTGGATCTATTGAGGTATGTACAATATCTTAAATATGATAAGGATGAGGTTCATAGATTTGTCAGTGGATTTCCATTAGCTTTTAGAGATTAGATTGAGTATGTTGACCCTTAGTCACTTGAGGAAGTTATTGGGAAATTGAAACATTGTTATGTAAAGTCAAAGAATAGAATGAATATCAACAAGGATGGATAGGGAAAGGTAAAGGTAAAGGTAAATGTATGCCAAAAATAATAAGGCCTCAGAATGGAGAATATAAATAAAATGTTAAACCATACAAGAAGTTCAATGCAGCTAGACAAGGACATGGGTCACATCAGCAGAATAGAAGTGATAGTACAGGATAGTTTGGGCATTGGACATGTGGTAAGGAATTTATTAAGAATTATTTTTCACAAGATCAAGGTGGTTGGCCTCAGACTTACAGCGAAAAGGAGGTGCATATAGTTGGGGATGTTGGGTAGAGCATTCCATGGATTTATGCAACACTAGCTAACAAGCAGGAAAATCTCCAAGAAAATGTTATCGAGATGGTTGGTAAGCTTTGTTATCAAGTTGTTTCCATTTTGATTGACTTTGGATATAATTATGGTTATGTTAGTCCTGACCTGGTGGATAAGTGTGGTTTGAATATAAAAATTGCATACATAATCCTAGTTAGTGTAGTTGGATACAAGTATAAAGAAGATAATATGTCATTGGGTAAGATCTTGTGCATTCACGTTGAATAGTATTCCTACCTCTGCACATTTGAATGCATTTCCATTGGGATCATATAATATACAATGGGTATGGAATGCCTATATATTCATAGGACTAAGGTATAGTTTTATGACAAATCTATTGAGTGCTTGGAATACAATAGAGAATAGAGAATCTTGCAAGGTAAGAAGAAGACACTATCAGTTAGAATGGTGACAATTATGTAGGAAACGTGCAATTGCAGAAAAGGGTGTGTGTTATTTGTAGTGCATATTTCCAATGAAAAAGGTAAGGAAGTTGAGGATGTGGATGTCTTAATCAAGTACCTGGTTCTACAACCATTTCAGGATGTGTTTCCAGCATATATTCTAGAGTTTCCACCACACAAAGAAATGAACTTTTATATTGATTTGGTACCATGTGCAACACCGGTATCAAAGGAACCTTATAGGGTGAGCACAACATAGTTAGTAGAGTAAAAAGTATAGTTGAAGGAAATGCTTTAAAAGGATACATTAGACCAAGTGTATCATCACTAGGTGCAATAGCGTTGTTTGTGAAAAAGAAGGATGGTACGATCAGGTTATGCATTGTTTATAGGAAGTTGAATAAGGTAACCATAAAAAATAGGTATCTGTTGTTGAGGAGAGAAGCAGTGTTCTCGAAGATTGATCTAAGATCCAGATATCATTAGGTATGCATCAAGGAAGAGGACATATACAAGACATATTTCTAGACCTGGTACATGAATGATGAGTTTGTTGTAGTTTCAGTTAGTTTTACTAATGCTCCAACTACCTTCACGTGTCTGATGAATAATGTGTTGCGTCCTTATCTGGAAAAGTTTTTTATTGTATTCATTGACGACATCTGGATATATTTTAAGAATGAGGAAGAACATGCTGAGATTTTAGAAACAATCTTGAAATTTCTAAGATAGCATCAGACGTATGCCAACCTTAGAAAATGTATTTTATTCCAGAAAAAGTTACATTACTTGGGGCATGTGGTTTCTAAGGAATGTATCACAATGGATCCAGAGAAGATAAGATCTATCATGGAATGGGTAGTTGTTTCTAGGAAAACTAGTGTCTTGTCGAACAACTAGCCCTCTAGGTTTGGAAGTTACCCTAGAAACAACAGTTTAAAGCAATTCAATGATTTCTTCTAAGTACAACAGATAAGAGAAAGACAATGTGGAACCAACTTGGAACTTCTGCTTAATCCCTTGCTTGATCCATCTCCTCCTTGACAGAGCTTGCAACTCCTCCTGTCATGCGGAAAGAGTTATTTTTGCTAACAAAACTAACCTCCCTAGGAGTCTAAGACTCTCTAGTGACAAACAAGACAATTAAGAGCAATCCTTCTCTAAACATGCATTAT